>CM046429.1:19210720-19335720 GCA_025506505.1 Flaveria sonorensis
GGAGTTTTGCAAGCCTAAAAATCAAACACGACTCTGAATAAATGCATCACAAAGAACTTTGTAGGGCGTTGAAAATTAATCTGGATTCTGATAACATAATTGTGCCATGATGGTGGAATCTTTCATACGCCTCTAACATGGTTCCAGATCGGATGGTGAAGTTCATGATTCAAGAAGTTTTGCATTTTTGTCACTTTGACAACCCTTGATTGACCATTATGATTCAAGATGCTTTTAACCTCGTTACTCCCATGTAAATCGTACTATATTTAGACGTTATTGTTTAAAATTGTAGAAAAAAACCAAAGTTGATTTGATTGTATTTTCTGAAATTTAAATACATGTAAGAACTTAACTAGTGATATTTGGTCGACTTCATACGGTTTATCCGAATCATACCTTTGTGTCACTGCTCATTGGATAGATCCCACTTCGTGAAAATGAGAAAAGTATGATTGTGTTTGATCATTTTCCATATTCACATACTGGTTATAGTTAAAATTTTGGATAATGTAATAACAACATTTATTTTAGAAAATATTTTTTTAATGCTTTCATTACCTTCTCCAAAAATACAACTACGGTTGAAAATTTAAAATTAAAATATCATCCAATTTGCAACGTTGATATTTTTATCACACTCGATGTATTGCTGATATTATTGATTTAGTGATGCAAGACGGGCTTGCGTGAAAATTTTATCAAAGCTTTTGGATTTTATGTTACATGACATTTTAAAAAAAGTAAAAAAAGAGAGATATAAAAATTATGAACAACTTTGCATGCATACAAATTCTAGATTTTTAAGTTAAGATTAGTATGTACCTACTCGATAGAACTCGAGTTGTCATATATTTTATTGTGCTTTACAACAGAAAAGGGACTTTAAAAGTTTTTCATAGTAGTCTTTCAGAAAGCAGTGAACCTAGCCTGTTTACGGATGTGGCTTAGGGCAATATTCAACATCTCACCGACTTTTTTGGCGTTTTAAAAAACCCAAGTGCAAAATTATTGGGGCTTTATTATCACAATAACTATTTGATGCTATTAAATTTATCTAACGAGTTTAAATGTGAAAAGTTTTGAATATAAAAATCAAATATTTACACAAATGGGAGAGAAGAATTTAAAAAGATATTTTTAAAATTACCACTCGTCTTTACTGTCGTGACTTTAAATCGGTTTTTAAATGTTATGGGGGTTGAATGATCGACGAAATAATGACCATATGGATTTGTACGACAACAACCCACAATTTTCAGCCGAAGCAAAAAAATAAATTTAATGATAGTTTGCATTCAACTTATGATTTTTATTTAAATAAAATAAGGGCCTAACACAAACATAAATCCACAAGTGAATCGACTTCAAGTGTAGTAGATCGAATAGAGACCCGATTTTGACTATGTTAGATGTTGTTCGGGATGTGAGGGCTAAGCGAAAAAAGAGTAACACCCCGAAAAGCGAGCTCGATAGGTTTAATAGATTAGGTTCTATCTGATCTACCTCTGATGATAAGAGTATCATGAATTTGATTTACTAATTTTCCAATCTTTTGTGGTAGCTTTGGATTTTTTTTTAATTCTTAGTGACATGTAATCTGTTATGATAATAAGACTCACTCTGCAGGCAGCAGAGATGTGCATTTGCATAAAGTATCACTTGGACGTGGTAGATCCTATACAAGATCAAACAAACCTCGAAGATAAAATAACACTTGAATCAAATATTACAAAGAAAAGGTAGAATAAGAAGTATCTTAAGGCATAAATCACGGGTATCCCAAAAAAATTTTTATGGTACATTGTTTCAATAATAAAAAAATTCTTGCTAGAATATTCATTCAATAATATATTTTTTTGTTTTGCGGTGCAAAAACATGCCTCGACGGCTACACTCCCACCTAAGACCCCAAAGTGTCCCCTGTCGTAAAAGCTATTATTACTTAGTATTGTTACCCGAACAGCAATGACTGTAAAATACGACACTAAATAATACTTCATTTTATATACAGTTTCGTTCAAACAAATTTATAGCGTAACATTAAAAAAAACTAAAGACAACATGCATTCTGTTTTTCATCAAAAAAACATTAACGAACGAAAGTTATTATAGATAAATAAAACAAGTAGAAAATTAAATGTGTTAAAAGTGCACACTATATATATTATGAGGGCTAAAAATTAAAATATAAAACAAAAAAAGTGTTACCCAATAAAGTTTTGAGGCAAAAATCTAAATCCTCTAAACTTCCATGTATCAATCATGTTGTTCGTTATATAGACGAGTAATATTTCATCCGCTATGTCACGGGAAACTCGTACCAACGTATTGCATTTAATAAAAGTATATGGTAAATGAGACGGCGTGATTACAATAAAGTTTATATTAAAATGTAGACAAAAATACGCACGTCGTAACAGTGTATTTGAAATTCAATAAAAAATATTTTAAAGTAAAAAACATATCCTATTTGATCCGACTCAATTTTAAATAAAATATATTTCAAAACATAAATAAAAATAGCACAACTTCACCATGAGTCATGGCTGCTCGTTTGTAAATTTGTATTGAATATTATATAGAACCTGCATATAATATATACACGTTACTTTTATGTATATTATGGAGGTGGTCTAATCATAAGAAACAAAGTTTAGTGAACAAACTTAAAAAATAAATCAATTATTCTAGCTAAAAAGTCTTTATATAAATATATATATATATTATATATATATATATATATATATATTATATATATATATATATATATATATATATATATATATATATATATATATTATAGATATATTATATATATATATATATATAATATATATATTATATAACTGATAAAGAATTAGGCTTTTAATTGAATGAGATGTTAATGTTATTTTTATTAGGGCTTTTAATCATATATTAATTTGGGTTTTTTTATATTTGAGGGGTATCATATTTTTTGCACGAATGGGTACCGCATTTAAAGCTCGATAGAAAGTTGTTATACATCCGGAACGAGAGTTTAGGGGTAGCCCCTGCCCCCTTATACATCCGTCTCTGGTATCCGACGAAGAACTCGCCTTCGATGAAACGTCTCATAGAAAGTTGTTAGGATTGAATGTCAAATTGTTTCAATCTGAAAGCACTATACGGCTCTCAGATCGTTCAAGTTTTGTTGATCACGAATCCTCTACACCAAATTCTTCTATTCTGCGGCATTGTACCTCGATGTCACTCTACATCATGCAATGTTACAATTATTTGATTGTGTTTAATTGATTTTATGATGTCGAGGACAAATCACCCATTCAACTAACTTTTGTTCCACATCTCATGTTTTATAGGAACATATGATTCACAATTTCTAGTATTATAGTTATACTATATAATATTATAACATGTTCAGCTAACTGTAAAAAAATAAAATATAAAATAAAATAAATAAATAAAAAAGTGAAGCTTCAAGCCTTCATATTTAAGGGCCCAAATTCTTTAACGCTTTACCACATTCAATTCGCATTCGATCATTCATCTCAGATCAAAAGTCCCTTACCTCTCAATCTCTTGAATCTCCATTGAATTTGTGTGATTTTATATCTTGTAGAAATCTAATATGAAAATGGGTCTTCATATTTTCACTTGTTAATATCCTAAGTAAAAATATCTCGTTTTAAAAAAAAGTGCTTCGATTTTAAAGTTCATTTTAGACGCCCATAAGGCTTGAGATCATATTGTACTGTAAAACAAAAAATATCATGTTCTACAAGGATTTACGAATATATGTCATACATTGTAATGTTTATAGCACGCTTACAAGTTACAAGAGCAATGTAAACGTGATTTTCAATGTTGTCGATTCACAGTCTTGTCCAATTACAAAAAAAAGTTTTTTTAATTTCAACTACACCATACTGTAATGTATTAATTAATTTGACTGTAATTTAACCAATTAGAGTTTAGTTACATAAATATAAGAGTCACCTATCACATATACAAAGAAGGAACTAAAATGAACATCTTAAATGCACCACTCTACACCCCCAATACGTGAATTCACACTTACTTTCTAATGGGTTTTAATATATTTAACTATAATAAAAATTATAATAATAGAACACTTATAATAAAACAGTATAACGTAACGATATAATAAAAAAATAAAAATAAAATAAAAATATAAAACTATGAACCTCGTTAAAGTGTTTTTTTTTTTAATTATTTTTTCAAAACTCTAAATGTTTTGGTTTCAAGTTTAAATAATAAACTTTCTTTTCTAAAATATAGTTATTATAAGAAACTTCTATATTGCTTTAATATATTTAACTTTTTTGAACTAATTTTTCTAATGCATTTCAGAAAAACAAAAACAAGGAAGCAACATATTAATTTTATATTTAACTCTTTATATAAAAAAACAATATTTTTTTCAACAAGGAAGCAACATATTAATGGTTTTGAAAGGAGGCTATTTGTTTTCATCGACGCAACATCACTTGTGACACATCATCTTTCCCATCACCACCGGCCATCTTGTTTGCCAACTTTGTAATAGACCTACAACTTGTAAAAACTATTAGAATACAATTCTAACATTTGTATAAAAATACAATATTGTTATATGAATTTAATTGTGTAAATTCACATGTATTCATATATTATAAAGTTTATCCGTTTTTCCATTTACACATGTGTGCAAAACTTATTCAGAATAACTTAGAGAGGAGAGGGAAAAATAATTAATTGGAAAGATAAATCATTTAATACCTACATTTGTATACTTTTCATATTAAATAATGATTTTATTTAGTTTTGAAGCTAGTTCTTACGTTTATTGTAATATTTTATGTTTTCAGGATAATCCTTCCTATAAAAGCAATGTTATAATTATGAACTTCATCTTAGTAGTGTTATACTAATCGGTGATTAATTATCTTAATGTTATTGGGGATATAATACAAAAAACACACACCAACTCATATTGCTATGCACGCGACACCCGAAACAACAGAGAAAGTGTAAGGTTGAGAATCCTTGTTTCTTGCAATTTAATTATATTACTGTTTATTTTATCGGTCTTATTTATATTTCTTTATTCGGTTGATCCCCACTAGTATCGTACTAAAAAGTGTATATTAGAAAAAGACACGTAGAAATATATAACATCGCTACCAAAATTCATGAAGGTTGGACGATTTGAGTAGCAATACAAGAGGAGACTCTTCTAGTTTGAAGTGATTTCCGTTGTGGTGTGTCATATCTCTTCTTTTCTAAACAACGTGTTAGATCAAAGGCTCAAGGTTCGAAGCCACATAAAAATTCCGATTGATTAAGTCTTTATACATATACGAGAAGTATCAAATATAAATATGAGCGCGAATATCGTACGTAGAAGGTACATATGGAGAGGGCAAAAATTTTGTTTAAGAGAAGTGATATTTAGTTTCTCCAAAAGATAATTAGGTTAAACCCTAGTTAATATATAAAACAAATTGACCAAAATAAAAAATTATCTAAGATGAAGTAATATAGTATCAAAATTTATAAGTTGGATAGTAAACTCTGTTGTTAGACGAATGGACCGGTCACAACACTTAAAAAGATTCATTTCTTGCTGTAATTTCACCTTGAATCAAATAAAAAATGCACTATTGAGAAAAAGTTGAAAATTTTGTCAAAAAAGTAAAATCAACTTGATTTGATCACAAACCAATATCTGTTACACTTAAAAAAAAAAGAAGACAGATTAGAAACAATCTAATGAATACAAAACACATTAGCGACTCACAAATCAAGACGATTTGATACAAAGAACCATGACTTAAACTCAAGAATAGATAGGATTTGTCGTTGTGACAAAACCCTAATACAAAGACAACCTTAAAGTAAAAAAGATAACAAGATAAAGATACGAGGGCTAACTGACAATGAATAGATCATCATGAAGAAGATGAAGTGCTAGAGAATGAGTTGAATGTTGATAGTTATCGATCTATTGCACACTTTCCTTTCTTATGGATTTTGACTGTAGTGATGCCCTTATCAAGAAGGTAGAAAAGATGAAGAAGAAGAGGTACTGGCATGTCAATCTTCTTGTTTAGATCCTTCTTATACTAATTGAAATGGAAATCCAGCAACAAAATGTTAAGCCCATGAACTGTCCATATGTACTTTTCTCCAAAGCCCATTCATTCTTAAACCCAACTTCAAAAACCACAAAGCTCAACCAGCCCAACAGCTTGTTTATGAAATAAAAACAAAACAACCATTAATAAAAATATAATACCACAGAAAACATTTGACATTGAATTGAATTATAGTATGTATTTCCTACAAAATTACAAATAAACTAAATTGCAAATAGCAATGGAATAGGGAACCAAGTCTTAGCATTGAATGCATGGACTGCTAATTATGCTTGTATATTGTAAGAAAAAAAACGTTATTTACCAAGTGAGATGATAAATATGTTAGATTGGACGGTGATTTCAGTAATTTATTTTATCCAATCTCTTTCGTTTGGATATTGAAAAGATCTCGATGTCCTTAGCATTGCTACCTACGCCACTGACCAAATTGGGTACCCTTCAAGATTAACTTTTCCGATAAGTTAGTAAAACTCAAATCCCCCATGTTACTGGCTTTCCATAAACGTAGCGTAAACATCAATGACACCTTAACCTTACAATGTGGGGAGGATCCTGAATCTACACACTATATTTTAGTAACCTGTTTTGTTGTGAAATCAATCTATGGGTTGCAAACCGGTTACCCCTTTGCAATTCAGTTGAAGACATGCTAACAATCCCAAGTGCAACAAATCTATCAACCATTAAAAATGCATTTTATGTTGTGTTTCTATCTACTTGTTGGTCAAATGTCACAATATAACGTTCATGTGTTTATCACCAAATCGATCACGGTAAACATGATTTCTGAAAAAAAAAAGCTAAATTACAATAGAATTGATTAAATTAGATGACCAAGAAGAATATTTTATAAGTAAATATAGAGGTGGGCATAAAAACCGGGTTCGGACCCGACCCGGTGGACCCGACCCGGAACCGGGTACGGGTACGACCCGGTATATGCATACCCGGGTTGGACCCGAAAAAAACCGTAGGGTTGGAACCGGGTATGATTTTCTAGAATTTCTTAGAACCCGAACCCGACCCGACCCGACCCGACCCGGAACCGGTTGAACCCGGGTTGTACCCGGTTTCGACCGTTTTTTTTTTTTTTTTTTAAAAAGTGGCCGTTTTTTAACGGCTATATAGCCGTTGGGATCGATTTGTGACCGTTTTTTTGTCACTTTTAGGCTTATAAGTTAGTATAAATAGGTGTGGGTTGATATGGTTTAGTACCCAAGTCTCAAACGCAAAAACATACGCAAAAAACGCAAAAAATACTCTCCTTTACTCTCGCTTTACACGTTCACTCTCTCGTTTTACACTTTCACTCTCTTCAATCTTGATATGGCTCACTCACAATCTTCCGTTGGTCAAGGTTCGTCCAACGCTCCAACCGTCGTTCGTGTTCTTGCACACAATCGTAACATGGATGTTTGGTGCAATTGGGATATGGTTGAGTTGAGTGACGGGTCTGTAAAGGCTCGTTGCAAGTTTTGTGGAGCTTTGCTTGCTAAAGATTCTAACACGACTTTAAACAAACACATTAGCAAGAAGTTTTGTAAGTCGTTGAAAAGTAATCCGGATTCGCAACAAACACAATTGGGTGGAGACGGTGGAATCTTTAATTACGATGTTAATACGGTTCGAGATCGAATGGCGAAGTTCGTGATTCAAGAAGCTTTGCCTTTTAGTCACTTCGACAATCCTCGGTTGACCAACTTAATTCGAGAGACGCTTCAACCTCGTTACACTCACGTAAGTCGTACTACACTTAGACGTTATTGTTTAAAATTATGGAAACAAGCAAAAAATGATTTAATTGTATTATTTGAAAATTTAAATACCGGTGTAAACTTAACTAGTGACGTTTGGTCGGCTCCACACGGTTTACCCGAATCGTACCTTTGCGTCACCGCTCATTGGGTGGATCCCAATTCATGGCAATTGATGAAACGTACGATTGCATTTGATCTTTTTCCGCATCCACACACCGGAGAATTTTTGTTTTACTTTTTAGATAATGTAATAAGTACTTTTAAATTAGAAAATAAACTTTTTTCAATTGCATTTGATAACGCCTCTAACAACACAACCGCGGTTGAAAAATTAAAATTAAAATATCTTCCGATTGCAAACGGTGATTTTTTCCATACTCGTTGTGTTGCACATATTATTAATTTAGTAGTGCAAGACGGACTATCCGGGCAATATGTTAATAACTTTATTACATCTTTTCGATTTATGTTACATGACGTTTTTAAAAAAAGTAGAAGAAGATATCAAGATTATAAACAACTTTGTAAGGATACGCACTCTAGATTTTTAGGTCCTAATTGGGATGTACCTACTCGGTGGAATTCGACTTGTCACATGTTTGAATGTGCTTTAAAACAAAAGGGCACTTTGAAAGCTTTTCATAATAGTCTTTCGGATAATGGTGAAGCCGACCCATTTCCGGATGCGGGTTGGGAGAATCTTCAACGTCTATCCGAGTTTCTTGAGGTTTTTAAAAACTCAACAACAAAATTATCGGGAGTTTATTATTCCACTAGTTATTCGGTGCTTCAAGAACTATATTTTATGTCTTTGAATTTTAAAAATTTTCAAAATAAAAATAATATGTTTAATCAAATGATAGAACCAATGAAAGAAAAGTTTAAAAAATATTTTAAGGACTTACCACCCGTTTTTACGTGTGCCGCCGCTTTAAATCCGTTTCTAAATGTTGCGGGGGTTGAATGTTTGATAGATGAGATAAATGACAATTTGGATATGCATGACGAAAACCCTGATTTTTCAAACGAGGCAAAAGAAAATTTTAATCATAGTTTGAAAACAATTTATAATTTTTATTTAAATAGATATGGGCCTAACGTAAACATAACCATGCCAAGCGGATCAACCTCAAGTGCTAGTACCTCGTTTAAAGACCCTGTTTTGACTATGTTGAATGTTGTTCGGGATGTGACGGCTAAACGTCAAAGAGGTAACACCCCAACAAGTGAGCTCGGTAGATATAGTGGAACGGATTTTATTTCCACTATGACTACCGAAGATTATCGTGCATTCGATATTTTGGCTTGGTGGAAAGGAAAAGAATCTCAATTTCCGATTCTTTCTGCTATGGCCCGTGATTTACTAAGCGTCCAAGCTTCTACGGTAGCTTCGGAATCTGCTTTTTCTCTTAGTGGCAGGGTAATATCATTACGAAGAACAAGACTAACTCCGGAAGCAGTGGAGATGTGCATTTGTTTAAAGGATCACTTAGACGCAACGGATCGTATACAAGACCAAACAAGCCTCGAAGACGAGATTACACTCGAAGCTAAAGTACATGATGAAGAGGTAGAAGACGGAGTATCTTCTGGCATATCCGATGAAGAATTAGCATTTGATCAAGCATCTCGTAGTAGATAAAATTAAACGATATTGTTATTTTTAAGTTGTTTTAATATTATATGTCTTTCATGTTCTTTTTAAATTTCTTTGTCATTCAAATGTTTTATATAAAAAGTATTTAATATTTGTATATTATAAGTGTAACATTTTCTACTCAAGATTTGTATATATTTATATATTAAGTTGTTTAAATTTTTGTCATTCAAGTGAACCCGGTTAGGAAAAGAAAAATAAAAAGAAAAAAAAGGAAAGAAAATATAAGAAAAAAAAAACATACGACCCGGTGTTCGACACACACACAAGAAAAGAAAAAAAGAAAAAAAAAAAAAAAAAGGCAAAAACCCGGTTGAACCCGGGTTTCATACCCGAACCGAACCCGACCCGACCCTACCCGGGTATACCGGGTAGGGTTTGTATCTCGCTGAACCCGACCCGGGTTCGTACCCGGGTTCACCAATACCCGGGTACAAAAAACCCGGTTGGGCCCAAACCCGGTTTTGTACCCGGGCCCGGGTCCGGCCCAAACCCGATTTGTGCAACTCTAAGTAAATATACCAACATTTGTTTTTTATCTAATATTTTAAAGATTAATATCGACAAGTTACAGCTAGAAATGATGTAGTAGCCTTCTAATAGACCGCTCGAGTAGGCTCCACTTGTTTATGATTTTTCTTTGTTTAATAAAAAAGTAAAAAAGAAAAGTAACATGCAAGTGGGGGTCAAGAATGTCTTTTCAGTATATTATTTTTTATTTATTTTTGGGAGTCAACAGAAAAAAGAACACAAATGGAATTTGTCATCTTAATAAGGACAAACAGGAACAAACAAAAATAGACAACGTGGATTGGGGATTTGGGGACAACAATTACATAATGATAAGATCCGTACGCTATCGATCTCCCAAATTACGTATAAGAAATTATTCATATGATCTTTATTTATATGAAAATAATATCATATCAATAATATCAATTTGTATTATGATCTACCGTAAAAATCTGTTTCTTTGAACGGTGGCAATGCATTTAAAATCGACTAGACAACGAGACGGTGAGCCGTATACAAAATATTATAATATATAGACACCCCATACACCCCTCTATACGTCTCGTATGACACCATACGACGTATATGGTTGAATACACTGAAAACGAGAAAAATTCAAGGGGGACTGTTAGATGGCTATACGTCTCATATTGCGTTATACGATCCCCTATACGACACATATAAGGTTATGCGACGCGTATAGCAAATTTCGACACTGACTACGAGGAAAAATTCAAGGGGCTAGCAGAGGGGTTATACGCCCCGTATAGGACTATACGACCCGTATAGGACTATACGACCCACTATACGACACGTATGGTGCTATACGACCTGTATAGAAATTTAAGGTGTTGATTTATAATAATGAGGTGTCTAGATAGTCATGCCTATAATAAAATGATACTATAAAATAAGATATGATAGAAATCACGAATAGATAAATGACTCATGCGATAAAACAATAATATTTTTCATTAAACTTTCACATCTAAAATATTTATTTTTAAACATTTGTTTTTAAATATGTTTATTGAAAATTATTCTTTTACAAAAATCTTGTTTTTTATTAATTTTCGTTGTTTTTTTTATTTCAATTTTTATATTAAAGTTTATAAAGACCGATCAACAATAGTTTGTTTAAAAAATTATAATGTTTTAGAAATTTGTATTTTATAAAAGGTTTTGTTTTAATAGACCTTTTCCGAAGCCCTTCTTAACATATCATAACAGTCTTAAGGAATCTTTTAGATGACATTAAACAGGATTGTGCATATAATGACTCGAAAACTAAACCGTATATGCTATATCAGGTATAGTGTGTGACAGATTAATTAATTTTCCAATTAATCTACGAAATCTTGTTACATTAGTTAACAAAGAGTAACCAGTTTTAAACATTTCAATAAGAATATAATTTTTTTCTATTGAAGTATTTACTAGTTTACAACGACTTAACCCAAATTCCATAGTACTAATTCAGTGTAGTACTTACAATAAGACAAACATAAACTTGAATTATGCCTAACAATCTCAATTCCAAGAAAATATTTAAAATCTTTTATTAAAAACTCATGTTTCAAAAATTGTTTTACTTTTGTTATATATTGAAATTGTTTCCGGTGATGACTATATCATCCACGTAAACAAGTGAACAATCAGAAGAGAACTAGTAGACTTAACAAATATATAGTAATCACATAGACTTTATACAAATCCAAAGTTTAACGGAACACTAACAAATTTTTCATTTTACATTCTTGGGGTTTGTTTAAGCTCATATAAGGACTTAACTAACTTGCACACCTTGAATTCATTATTAGAAAATTACCCTCGGGTAACATGTATACTTTTTCATGGACTTAACTAACTTGCACACCTTGAATTCATTATTAGAAAATTACCCTCGGGTAACATGTATACTTTTTCATTCAAATTGTCATCTAAAATGCATTGTTTCTGTCTAATTGATATGGTGACCAATTGTTATGCACAACCAACTTAGGACGCACCTAATAATAATCATCTTAACTAAAGGAGAAAAGGTTTCGTCAAAATCAATTCTCTCCCATTAAGTAATCTCCTAGCAACTATATGAGCCTAATACCTATCAATTTCTCTAGATGACAAATATTTTATTTTCTACACCCTCGTACATCCTATTCGTTTTGTACTAATTGGCAATGCTACTAATCTCCAAGTATTTTTTTAAAATGTGCCTTTATTTCCTCATTCATGTCGGTTCCATATGGTAAATTTGAAAAATTCAAAACTTGATTTCACATAAACATAACGTATTTTTCCATGTACCACAAAATCATCTAGTTTTTTATAGGAAAAACAAAATTCCTAGAAGACCTTCTAGGTGCAATAGTGGAAATAGACATAACCTTAGAAGAGTTGTTACCTTCATCATGAATGCTACAATGAGTGGTCAAACTAGAACCTTTACAAAATGCATGAGTGTCACACCCCTGAGTTTGGGTCATCCCGGGCTGTGCGAACCGATTGGGATCGATTGATTATTTTATAATAAAAATCAGTGCAGTAGTTTATTGGCAGCGGAATTTTATTTGTAAACGATATCGTAACATTGGTTTATAACCGATCAAACTTCAAAACTGAATCATAATTTAATTCATAATATCGTTTTACAAAGACAATGTTCATCTAGAGTTGCATCCATCTCTGCTTCCAGCTTGTATAACTCAGATATTGACATTAGATACACCCACAGAGTTTATATTATGGTATGATCTAAGTCATAATAAATCATTCTTTACCTATAGAAGGTTTAAAGTTCAATATTAGCGATATGATGGTGAATAACATTCATCCGACCCAAATCATTTTCATAATCAAGTATCAGCATATTAATGTAATATTAACCTTGCTAGGTCCTTTGGATGAAGTAGACATCAAGATCTTTCATTGTACACTTTTAATAGTTTGTTATTGGGTCACTCGAGGGACCATCAATGCCTAAGGAGTCGTAACCCTTTGGGCACCAAAGCATTATCAACCATGCTTAGGCATAGTACCCTTTTTAGGGTCCTACCCATCACATGTACATCATTTCTGATTAGACCGCGTATAATCTTAGTTCGATGCTTGTCTTGCATTTCATCAACATGTATTAATAAATTAATTATAACTCATGTTGCTTTTCAAGATAATGGTGAATCTCTAAGATTCACGAGTTTCATTTAAAGACACACGTATTCACCTTTAAAATCAAGTTGAGCCTTGTCTTATGATCTTAGTTAGTCTCAAATGGATTAGGCAGCCCCTTCAGCTATTCACTTAAGCTAGAAACATCTACTAAAAACTTTACGTAACATAGAATCTTCGGTTATTAAATGTCGGGGTCAAGAAAAGAATGGAGAATGAGTTTGGCACACAATTTGATGTTAAGCGTGTGAGAATTAAGGTGTGAGAGTGCATGTAAAGCGAGTTGAAACTCACCTTTTTACAGTTAAGGTCGGCTAGTTGATGCACCCCGCATCGATTGGGCGTTGCGCCTCGTATTGGGTGTCACCCCTGTATATACGTGACACGTGTTGTGCATGCATAACCTCAAGCCCTGTTTGGCGATGCTGGCCGCATCCAAAGCCCATGCGACTCACATTGGTGTCCATGTGTTCGACATTTTCCCATTAGTCAGCATCCATTCTTTAGCCAAGTCAATGCATTCATTCTTTAGCCAAGTCAATGCACCCCACATCCATTCTTCGATACGGGCCTCATCGACCAAATTTCTCAAATTATGACTTTTCGTCATTTTTCTTCACTATACTATTAGCTCAACCCTAGCTAGGGACTTTGCCCCTTGGACCCCACCAAGGGTTGCCGCCCCTTGGACCCCGCTTTAAGGGGTTGCAGCCCCCGAACGTCGTTGTCCAACGGATGCTTTGGGTTTGAATTTTAGTAGTGTTACAATGAGGTTGCCGAGTATTAGTCCCGCCATCATGATCAATGTTACCATTTGTTGATCACTAGTAGTAACATTTCCATTATTAACTACCCTCTACTCATCATTGGAATTTCCACTTAAAGAAACTTTAGTGGTTTGTGACGTAAACAAATCAAAAACGTCTACAAACACGACAGACTTGTCATGAACAAACTCAGTTTATGAGAACGTATTATTATCTTTGAAGAAATAAATAGTTTCATCGAGTCGAACACTATGAGAAAAAATACAATTTTTATTATATAGACTTAAAAACTTATAACCTTATTTTGATATTTTAATAACCAATGAACACATGTTTTTCTGCATTACTACTGAATTTATTCTAGTTTGTTTCAAATGGTGCTGAAATACAAAGAATTAAAATTTCTCAAGTGTTTCAAAGAGGTTTAAAACTGAACATTAGTTCAAATAGAGATTTGCAATTAAGAATAGAGGATGGAGTCCTGTCAATAAGACATGATGGAGTCCTGTTTATAAGACAAGTAGTAGTGAGTACACACTTAGATCGGAATCTAAGTGGCAAACCAAATTAAAATAGTAGGGCTCAATGTTAAGAAGTGTCAGTGCTTTCTCTCAATAATTCCATTTTGTTGAGACGTGTAAGCACAAGTAGTCTGATGAATAATATCATTCTTGTTTTAAATTTTTTCAATTTTGTTGTATAAGAACTCGTATCCATTGTCACTTCCAAAAACCTTATATTCTTACCAAATTATGTTTTTACAAGGTTAACACATGATTCTATGTCATAAAACACCTTAGTTTATGTCTCAATAAATAAAACCAAACATCCCTAAAAAATCATGATGAACGAGGTCCCTTATATGTGAAGAGATGTGATCACTAAGATGGAAAGGTTCTCTATGCTATTTGGCCTAATGGCAAACCTCACAGGATGGTAAATTTCTAGGTGACCTAATCCGATATGCCATAAGTTTTAAATTTAATGCTATTGAAGCACACCTTAAAGGTTTTGAAACACACCTTCAAAGGGTTTAAAGCATCACCAAATATGTACAAATCATCCATTTAAATGCAAGTCATCAGGTTTTTCTTTGTAACAGAATTATGAATATAGCATTTATGTTCACTAAAATTTATAAACTTGTCATTTTAAGTTAGTTTATAGGCTGACATTAGATTGACATAGTAGTCAGGAACCACATATACATTACATAAAGTTATATTATCATTTAGTTTCAAATACCCAATTTTAGTTACCATTGCATTAGTATCATTCGGATGTTTAATTATGCTATTGAACTTAAAAACATCCATGTAACCAGTAAGAGCTTTATTAGAGTAAACCATATATGTTGTTTGCTCAAGAGTCAATGACCTAGTTTGATTACAAGGAAGATAAGAGATCAATACCATTTATGAAAATAAAAACTATTTTATTAAAGTAATTATGCGATGTAGCATAATATGACTTACCTCCTGCATTAATAGTTTGAGGATTTTCATCAGATTTTTCACCTAAGAGAGCTAACAACCTTGTAACCTAAGAGGAGTAAGAGAATGAGCAATAAAGGTAGAACTAGAAGATGAATTCATAGTTTTAACATAATTATTAGACGTGGTGGGTTTATATCCTTATGTGAAACCTTGATTAGATTTTGGTTTGAACGTAGTAGGGTACACTACCAGTTCAAAACACCTTTTTTATAGGGTGATCAATTTTATTACAATGTGTACATTTCAAATTAGGATTAGGGCCCTATTACTAGGAGTGTGCAAAGTCGGTTATGAACTCTTACATAACTATAATCGCATTGTCGGTCATGACCTCTTTTATAACCATAATCGATTGACTGGTTAAGGCAAGGTTGGTTAATTTCCATCGGTTATTGATCGGTTTCGGTTCATTTCGGTTAATTGTTTCAAGCTAAAAAAATGTACATAAATTGAATGAAAAGTTCAATACTATATAACATATTATAGCAAAACAATTAATAAACATGTAAAATCATAAGCGTAAATTATTTTATGAGTTCCCGGATGGTTATATCGCTAAACATATGTATGTAAATATAGAGTAATTTTTGTTATCTGACAAATTTCTATACTAACAGTTCTTTTACTATAAGTTTATCATACTACTACGTATAAGTAAGTGAATGTGAGAATTCACTTATGCTTTGTGCATATATTTTATACATATGTATCTATCGTTTCGGTTTGGTTAATGTTTGGTTATCAAACACTCATAACCATAAATAAAAAAACATTAACCGTAACCGTCAGTTAACTTCGATTATCAGTTAATTTGGTCTTGTTTCCGTTCGGTTAATCTCGATTAATGGTTAAGGTTTGCTCACACCTACGTATTACTTCCTTTGATGTTTTTAGATAATTAGGTGCTTTTGATGTAAAACCAACATTTTGACCTTCTAAATTTGTATTTGACCCTCTATGAGATTCCTCTCTAAAGATAAGCGAAACAGCGATTTATATAGCTGGTAAACGTCCTATAGTTAATAGCCCCATGCTAACTAGTTGATATACATCATCTAGTCCTATTAGAAGCTGCGTTAGTTTTATGACTTGATTACAGTCATTGAAATCTTTAAATTCCTTACAAGTATAGGATAGAAGTTGGACTATGGCAACAAATTCTTTCCACATGGTACTTAGTTTATGGTAATACTTTAAGACGATCGAACCATTATGACTCACAAAATTCATTTTTAGATAAAGATTAAAAACTACAAAACCATCTACTTTATCATATGTTTATCTCAAATCCTGCTAGACTTTAGACTATAGTTTAGAGTATACTTGACCCACATACAAATTCTCATACACGGAGTTAAGACTTCATGTTAGTATAAATGAGTTACACCTATCCTATTGTTTAGCTAGGACATCATTATTAGTTTGTTTTAAAATAGTACCATCGTCAAAACCAATCTTGTATTTTACTTATAATGCTAATTTAAATGAGTTACCCGACATCGTATATTTTCTGTCCCTTTAATTTCACGCTCATAATTGTTAAGCCAACTAGAGTCCCTAGCCTGATGGTAAAGAAGGCCATTTGCTTGTATTTGGCTTATTAGGTGTTGCAATTGAAGATCAATTGAACACCAAAGAAGATGAATCAAGAATCAATACAAACACAAGAAGAACTTGTATATTCAGAGAATCAAAGTCGTAAAGCACTATATACACCTAACTCCCGCCAATCAACACTAACAAACTCTAACCACCTTTTTAACCAAAGGAAATGAACACCCTTATGACTTTAATACTATCAAACAAGATGTTTGACTATTACAAAGACTTTATTTGACTTGCATATAATTCAACAATCTCCACCTTATGCAAGTAAATAACAAAATAATTACATCATAAACTACAATCACCAACATTCAAATATCTAAACACACCTCAAACTTTGAACTAGGCAAAACCTTAGTCAAGAAATCAGCCTCATTATCACCTGTATCCACACTTTCTACACTGACCACCTTAGAACTAATAAATTCTCGTATGAAATGCAATTTCACATTAATATGCTTGGTTCTCTCATGATACACCTGATTTTTAGACAAGTGTATGACACCTTGATTATCACACAAAACCATTACTTCATGCAAATTCACACCCATTTCAGAAACAATTCCTTTAAGCCACATTACCTCCTTCAAAGCCTCAGTCAATGCAACATATTCAGACTCAGTAGTTGACAATAAGTAGACTTCCAACTAACCAATCCATTAAACACCTTAAAAACATAACCTGTAACTGATCTGCCTTTATCCAAATCTTTGGAAAATCATAATCAAGAAAGCCTACAATTTGATTAGTCACTTCATCTTTATTACCAAAGATTATACCAACTGACCTTGTACAATTAAGATACCTAAGTATCCACTTGACAGTCTTCCAATGTAACATACCAGGCTTTGACAGATATCTTCTCACTACACTCACAGCATACCCCAGGTCTGGTCTAGTACAAACCATTTAGTACATGAGACTACCCACTACCTGGGCATAAGGGATATGCACCATCTCAGACACCACCTCATCAGTATTAGGTAAATCTTGATTAGACAATTTAAAGTGAGCAGCAAACGGAACCACTACAGATTTACACTTATCCATATAGAACTTCTACAAAACCTTCTCAACATATGCAAACTGAGATAAAAACAAAATCTTCCAAGACCTATCTCTTAAAATTTCCATCCCTAAAATCTTTCGAGCATTACCAAGTTCCTTTATTTCAAACTCTTCCATCCAATCTACTGCTTATCTTGACAACAAAACAACATATCATCAACATATAACAGCAGATAAACATAGTTGCCATGACTGTATTCTTTAAAATACACATAACTATCATAGTTGCTTCTTGTAAACCCAATAGAAACCATAAGATCATCAAATCTCATATACCACTTCCTAGGAGATTGTTTAAGTCCATACAAAGACCAAGTAAGCAAGCATACTTTCTCTTCTTTCCCATTTACTTCATAACCAGGTGGTTGCTTCATATATATGGTCTCATCTAACATTCCATGTAAGAATGCTATTTTAACATCTAACTGTTCAAGCTCATAATCCCTAGAAGCCACCAAAGCAAGAATAACCCTGATAGAAGCATGTTTTACCACAGGTGAAAAAATCTCGTTATAATCTATACCTGTTAGTGGAGTAAAGCCTCTTGCCACCAGCCTTGCTTTATATCTAGGTGCTTGAACTCCTTCAGTGCCCTCT
Organism: Flaveria sonorensis; assembly: GCA_025506505.1. Taxonomy (NCBI): domain Eukaryota; kingdom Viridiplantae; phylum Streptophyta; class Magnoliopsida; order Asterales; family Asteraceae; genus Flaveria; species Flaveria sonorensis. The sequence continues at coordinate 19,229,495 of CM046429.1, forward strand.
TTTATCTTAAACAACCATTTACAATCCACCAGTCTTTGACCTTCTGGCCTAGGAACCAACTCCCAAGTGTGATTCTTATAAAGAGAGTCAATATCTTCATTCATGGCCTTAACCTATTTATCATAATCCTTTGAACTTATGGCATCTGAATAGTTTAGTGATTCATACATGGATTCTTGTTCAGCTGCAATAAACGCTACAGCTGAGATATCTCTATTATCTCTAAACCTTAGAGGAGGTATGACCTTCCTTCTTGGCCTCTCTCTTCCAATACTATACTCAGGAACATCATTTTCTTCCGAACCTTCAGTTTGAACAGACTCTCCTTCAGAAGATCTAGATTTGCCTTCGAAAGATTCCAACTTGCCTTCGGAAGATCTAAACTTGCCTTCGGAAGATTCAAACTCCACCTTAAGTTTACATCTTTGATCTATGGCATCATCAATACCTTCATGAGAACTTGGGCCTTTTTTAGAGCTGATCACATCCTTATACATAGTATCCTCCTTAAACATAACATCCCTACTTACAATTACCTTAGGACTTACATCATCTAACCTCCATAACCTGTAAGCCTTAACACCATCAGGATAACCAAGTAGAACACACTTGTGAGCCCTCGGATCCAACTTACCATTATTAGCATGTGCCTAAGCTAAAGAGACAAAAACCCTTCGGTGACCATAGTCAGACATCTGCCCTGACCACACCTCCATAGGAATCTTCATATCTATAGTTGAACTAGGGGACCTATTAACCAGGTAAGCTGCAGTATTTACTGCCTCAGCCCAAAATGTCTTAGGTAGACCAGAGTAAGACAACAAACACCTTACTTTGTTCAATAAGGTACGATTCATTCTTTCTACCAACCCATTCTGCTGAGGTGTACCAGGCACAGACAAGTGCCTAGCAATACCACTTTCTTTACATAACTGGTTAAACATGGAATCGCAGAATTCCAACCCATTATCAGTTCTCATCTTTTTTATCCTTCTTCCTATTTGATTCTCAACCAATATTTTCTATTCTTTAATCTTTGAGAAAGTCTCATCCTTCTTTTTCAACATGTGAACCCATACTCTTCTGGAATGGTCTCTATAATAGATAGGTAGTATCTAGCTCCACCTAAAGAAGCAACTCTGGCAGGACCCCATAAGTCAGTATGTATGTAATCTAGCACATGACTAGATACATTTCCCCACCTGCCAAACTTTACCCTATGAGCCTTACCCATTATACAGTGCTCACAAAACCCAGTGCCGACCTCTTTATTCTTCAAGATAAATTGTTGCTTCTTAAGTTCAATGAGCCCCTGATCACTCAGTAGACTATGCCACAACTCAGCAGTATTTAACTTTGTCTTCTAAACTACCGAAGCCTGGCCAACTATTGCATCACCATATAGGGTGAAGTGTTATTATCTTTTTTGGTTCCAGTTATGATCACCATGGAACCTTTTACTACTTTAGCTCTTTCATTTCTCAGACTAACACCATAGCGTTTCTTCTCTAAAGTCCCAAGGGACATTAGATTCCTCTTAAGATCTAGTATGTATCTTACTTGGTGTATATCAAACACCATACTATTTTTCAACTTAAGACTCATAAAACCAATACCCTTAATTTGGCATGGCCTGTCATCACCTAGTTGAACTCTTCCCAGATCCTTAATCTTTACATCATTAAATAAATCAAGATTAGGGGTCATGTGATAACAACAGCCTGAATCCAAGATCCACTCTTGTTTAACATCTTCTTTAGACACTACCAACACATCAGCACTGTCATACCCATCTAAGGACTCCTGTTGAGATTGATTACATTGACCCTTAGACCCATTCCAATCCCCCTTTTTCTTCCTTCTTTCTGGTCATTCCCTCTTCAAGTGCTTTTTTAAATTGCAAATGAAGCATTTACGCTTGAACTTTGACTTAGACCTCCTATTCTTTGGCTTCATTGACCTATGCTCAGGCCTTCCCTGAACATACAACCCATCGGTTGTTTCCTCATTCATATTGACACGCTTCTTGAGCCCCCTAGAACTGAGAGCTGTAAGAACTTCTTCCATCGAAAGAGAGTTCCTTCCATACATGAGTGTATCTACGAAATGCTCTTAACTTTATGGTAATGAGGTCAAGAAAATAATTGTTTGATCCTCATACTCAAGTTCCACATCTATATTCTCTAAATCCAATATCAATTTATTGAATTCATCAGTATTATCTTCAAGAGACTTACCATCACTCATTTAAAAAGTGTATTGTCTCTTCTTCAAGTATAGCCGATTCGCCAAGGATTTCGTCATGTAGAGCGATTCTAATTTCATCCACAGAGCAGCTGCTGATGTTTCCCTTGACACCTCTCGTAGTGCACGATCACCTAGGCTTAGGATTATCGCACTATAAGCTTTTTCAAGAACATCCTTCTTCTCTTTGTCAGACGGAGTTTTTGGCAAATTCACTTCACCGGAGAGTGCATCAACAATCCCTTGATGGACCAGCAGTGCACGCATCTTCACTCTTCATATTCCAAAGTCGTTTTTGCCATCGAACTTCTCCAACTCAAACTTTGTAGACACCATCGCCTTCCTTTGATTCGAACGGATTACCTTCTTCTTGAGCCATTAACCGTGGCTCCGATACCACTTGTTGCTATTGAAGATCAATTGAACACCAAAAAAGATGAATCAAGAATCAATACAAACACATGAAGAACTTGTATATTCAGAAAATCAAAGTCTAATTACATTAAAGTCGTAAAGCACTATATACACTTAACTCCCGCCAATCAACACTAACAAACTTACCTTTTTAACCAAAGGAAATGACTATTACACCCTTATGACTTTAATTTTATCAAACAAGATGTTTGACTATTACAAAGACTTAATTTGACTTGCATATATTCAACATTAGGGTTTCTTATATAGATGGACTTCTAGACATTTTTACAAACAAGTAATGATAGCGCATGAGCACACACATAAAAGAACAGCTAGGGTCGGAGCCAGGTTTTCACACCAAATAGATGTTGGTAGATCAAGGGTCAGCCAAAGTTGTTTGATGCAATCACACAAGAAAGTAAAAGATACATACAAGTGATGAACAATACTATATTTTAGAACAACCGAAAATTAATTTAACAATTTATCACCAAAAAATACAATACAATAAACAAGGTGTGGCTTATAATAATCTAGTACTTGCACCCAAAACCCGGTCAAAGAATGCCTAAGAAATATGTTAAATGTGACTACAAAAAAGAATAAAAAGTCAGTGTAAGAAGGTTCTCACAATAAGGGAGCTCTCCACCAGTTAGGGTGTTAAAAAAAAAACCGAAAATAACTAAAATCCGACCGTATTCATAAATGGAAAAAACCAAACTGAATTGTGAATTCAGTGTTTGGTGTCGGAAGATCATAATCAAGAAATCCTAAATTAAATGGATTAATGTTAATTAGTTGTAAAAATATAAAAGTCAAAATTGGAAAATCCAAACTGATTGTAATTAGCATGAACTTTAAGGTAGTTATGTTAGTTTTTCTAGTTAATAACCGCCTATTGTAAGGATGTAAATACCCATCTTGTAAAACATTTTTTAGTGTGGAAATACAATGTATATGTGTGTGTATTGTTCTTCATATCATCCCTGTTTCCACCAAGTCACTACACATCTTTGAGCATACTCACAGTGATTTGTTCATCTAAAATCAATCCTATTATATGATTTGATCCAGGGCCTCAACATTTAGTTCGATTACTAACCGTACCCGAATTGTAAATTTGGTTTTTGTTTCAGTTGACGGTTACAAAAAATCTTGGTTCTATTCGGTTATCTGAATAAACCGAATAAAAACCGGTTTAATTAATTAACATAACTAAATAAACCTAATAAATCGGTTTGAATGGTTTAATAGGTTCAATTCAGTTCGGTTAGATCTATTTCTAATTCGATTCAGTTCGTTTAACGGTTAGCCCCAAGAAATTTTCATAATCGAGTAAATCAAACTGAATAAACCGTTAACCGAAGCATTGAACACCCCTATTCAGGGGTGCTCCAATAAATCTATTATGATCTGTAACCTTCTAGGGTTACAAATCACATTGAAGAAACAACTCCTTGAATATATCTAGAGAGATAACTAAGGATCTATGAGGCCGTTTCTAGTAATTGTACCTGAAGTGCTTCATGAAGTATCACAGTTCTATGTTAACATTCTACTCTTAAGGATATCATTTACTAAGTTATCAATTCCCTTACATGTTATGAGTTTTCTGAATCTTTTTCTTAATTCTAAATCCATGAAGTTCAAATCCAAGAAATATTTTTTATTATTCCATTACTATTGTTTATAGGTTCCTTACCGTTGTTTGTAGGTTTAGTATCAACTGTTCCAAAAAGATTTTATGTGAATGGAATCATTTGTAGAGATTCTGTTTTGTTAGGGTCCATAGTATCAACTGTTCTAGAAAGAATTGCCACCAGCAAGAGGTCATATAGATCATAACACCAATAATTTCAATAGAGAGTAAATATTACATCATATTTGCCAACCAACCTCCCAAAATTTTGCTCTAAATTTTATCCATGATCTTAATCTCATTCACCGTCTCTACCACTTGGGTAGTTCTCTCATTAAAAATTCATGTATCTCTGGCCAGCCAAGGATGCCATAAACACGCACTGGATTATCTTTTTGTAGAGATTTACCGTGATAAATTGAGAGTCGCGAAACGCTATCAGATTGAAACTATTTGGGTTCACACCAAATTTTCAATCAAATAAAACTCAATTACAAGAATAATTATGATATGTGTGAGAGAATTCATGAACCAGAGAAAGATTTAGAATGACCAAATTGTTTTGAAATCAACATTTGTAGGTAAGGGGTGACCCAGCTCGACCCCAGCCAGAGGCTCTGCCTCTTGGACCCCGCTCCTAGGGGCGCTGCCCACTTGGAACCCCCATTGCTTAAGGGCTTTGCCCTTAAGAAGGTTTTCAATTTCAAAGATCACAATAAACTCAAACAAGTATGCATTACACACCTCCTAACTTTTTTGATGGATATTATGATCAAATTAGTCGTTTTCACTTAGTCACTTTAGTTGATGGTGTTTTGTACGCTCTTAAATGCAACCTGGCGTATTACATAGCCTTCATTATGTTTATGGCTCTGGTGCTAAGTGTTTCTTTTTCTCTTTTTTTTAGTTTACAGAGTGTGTGCAACAAGAGCGAAGCTTAGTATGTCGCCGTCCTCTTTTTCGTCAGTAGTGTTAATTGGCCCGGTAGTGTAAATTGTAATATATATAGAGTTTGTCCCCTTAAAATAGTTTACTTTCTCCTCCGTCTCATATATGGTGTAGTTCGAGCTCTGCCACTTGTGTGCGACAAGTATCCTAAATTGATATTTTATTTAGTTTATTTTGGTGGATTTAGGATTCTAAATTCTTTTGGTATTGGTTGATTAAAAGTCTTCCCTTTCATAAGCAGTAGTACTCGCATAGAGGTTTTTTTGGTTGCTCCAACATTTTAGATTTAGTCCGAGCTTCCTCGTATTATTTTAGTATTCATCCTTGGTGTATTATGGTTTGTATGTTGATAGGATGAAATTGTAATAGTAGTAGTGCACAATCTATAGCTGGTTTCATGACAAGTCTTCACCGTGATGACAAGTAATCAGCTTGCTACTTTGTTTTTGGTTTTCCAAAGCCTATTTTGAGAAAAAACCTATTTTTTATACGGTAAATGTACAACCATACTTCGGATGATAAGTATTATTTTAATCGAGTTCACGTATCTATTTTCTAGTCGGGATTGCATCCCCAACCCTCTCAGTAGAAAACTCAAACTGAGAAAAGTTCTTGTCTCAGCCTTGAGCATTCTTGCTTAGAGTGAGACTTAAACCCATAACCTCCCTATATTTACATATCTTGACTAGTTCACTTTAACCACTTGAGCTTAGAATGATTGGTAAACAACCTAGCTTATATGGAGGGTATGCTCTCTCTCTCTCTCTCTCTCTCTCTCTCTCCCTCTCTTCAAATGGCTGAGTGGAGCACTGACGGGTCACTAACCTATCCGATCATCTCCATTACTCGAGTATGAAAGCTTGGGCACTAGCTGGTATGTTCCGGAAGGAAAGCTCATACATCAGTCCGTCCGCATCAGTTCCGAGTCCGAGAACACCCTCAGAAGAAAACCCACCTTAAGTGGAAAAAAACCCCTGGTTTAACCTAGATTTTTTTTATGTCACATGTGGCACCTGAACTTAAGATCTCTGTGTTTTTAATAAAGTCTTAGGAACTTTAATTTAACCAATTGGGTTGAGAGGGTATGCTCTCTTCAAGATGTAATCCTCTTTTTCATTTATAAAATTTTTCTTGACAATACCCTTTACCTAAAGTAAGATCGTTTAAAAGGTGCATGGAACCTTTGATGACTTTCTAGGTAAGGTTTTAGCATGTCTTATATTAATTTATGAAAAATAGCACAATGAACTTGCTTGATATGATATTTTAGGTGTGAATGGTATCTTATTAATTTCATATGATATAGGCCAAGTGGTGGATTAAAAGTGAGTCGGCTAAAGATTCTGTCCAAAAGAAAGAAACTTAATATTGAGTAAATTACTATTTCCATCCCTGATATTTGTTCATTTTAACCATTTGCCTCCCTGTAGTTTTAAAATTACCAATGACCCCCTAATGTTTCATTTTTATATCCATTTGTATCCAAAACCCTAACACCATTAGTTATGTTAATTCTTTTATAAAAAGACTAAAATGCTTGTCACACCCTCGCTAGAAGTGGAAACACGAGGATGCGACGGACGGGATCATCATAACACATTGGGGATCTAAGAGAATCAGTAAAGATATTCTCCGTAAATGGGTCATGACGTCGCCCGACACATAGGTACACGTGTCAAGTACAGTCAATTCCAAAACGTCATACCATAAATGCATAAATAATCTAAAGTTCCATTCAGGAACAAAGAAGCACAAGTACCAAAATAATCCCAAGTACAAATCCAACAATTACCCTTTAAGAAAACAAACAAGTCCAAAAGTCCCTTGAAATGTCTATTGCTCCCAAAGGAGCGGTCTTGTCTAAAGTCTATAGCCAAGCACCTAAGCCTTATTACCTGAAAAGACATGCTCTAAAAAGTCAACAACGTTGGTGAGTTCACAGGTTTAAAAGTACAAATAGTTTGCCGTGTATAACATGTACAGAAAGTTGTATGTGAGTAAAAGTACATAGCAGTCAAGATATCAACACAAGTTTAAGATCAGTCCAAGTCCAATTACCCGGATTATATTCACCCAAGGGCACGCACAGGCCAAGTCAGTCTCAACTAGCATACCGACGACAGGGGTGGGGGTGTCAACCCGTTAGTACTAACAATACCTCTCCATGACAGTCAAGCACAAGAACAAGCCCAAGAACAAGCACAAACACAAGTACACACTCATGAATGAACATCTAGACTCAAACCATGACCCAAACCACATACAATGTTCTAAAATAATTTTTAAGACACGGCATAGTCCAAAACCATGAGCATGCTTTTCCCCCAAGTAAAATATATTAAAAAGGGGTCGTGAAACTCACCTTGAAATGGTATAGTCTAATTCCCACAATATGTAAAGCAAGCATTAAAAGTACAAATCACAAAAGAATTACTAAAGAACAAAAATGACCGGGTGTAATCCTTGTAACCCAGTCCTTAATGCCTATCAAGGTTTTTATTGTCACTTTATATTAATTTATTAACGCCCTTCAATGAACATCTATTAGTCCATATTCGATGAATTTTAGAAGTTATTAACTTATTCTTTTAAAAAGTCATTTGACCACTTTTAAATACAAAACTTCCCTTTATTTGATTATTTAGTTTCAAACCTTATTTTTTTTAAGTTTATCAAAATATTTCGGCAGATATATCTGATTGCGCACCAGTTTTGTATAAACTGTTTGGAGATCGGTAACGAATCGTTACATAAAAGGTATCATTTGAAAGATAAGAATTTATATTAAGCTCCAGAAAAAAAAAATCTCTATTGAATAAATATGAGAGAGATATGACTCGATGAATACAGACCAATCTGCTGCCCAGATTCATCAGTTTTGACCTCCAGTTTTGTTTGCCATGTTTGGTGGACAAACGATGTCGAAACGACACGAGACCACTTGGGTTAGTTAGAGGACTCATTGAACTTGTTTTTAGACGAAAAAATCTACCCATTTGGTCTTAATATGACCGACTTATGACCAGTAAAAAACGTCCTATTTTTCTTACAGCAAACTGTCCAGTTCATTAGTATTGTTCCTTTGCATTCCAAACCCTAATATTTGACCATTAATGACCCGAGACCTTAAAGAAAGTTTATTCCATGAACTAATTGACAAAACCTTAAATTAAACACTTAGATTATCACAAATTTTTGGTCCCAAAACAGTTAGTTTAGAGTTTAATCTTCCGGTTCACATTAGTAGTTAATCGGTGCATAGTTTTGATTGTCCAACGCGTCTATCCATTCAAGAAACAAGATTAATGATTCCAAAAATGATTTATAAGTCCAAGATGTCGATTATAAACAGATATTCCAAGATTACAACCCAATGTTGATAGATTCAAAGAATATATACAAATATTGAGAATTAGAGTTATACCGTTTAGAAGTTCCAATACCCGAAACAACTAGATCTTCGCGATCCAATGCCCAAAACCAAGAACACAAGATTATTAGATGACGATTTAGAGGTTTGATGATGAAAATCATCAAGAACATGAACAATAGAGGCTAAAATCATCAAAATAAACAATTTTCTTACCGGTAAAAGTGTAAATGATCAAGACTTGACTAGAATCTAATCTTGAATGAAGAAATAACACCAAAATTGATGTTGATGATGATAGATGAACAAGAAGTATGACGGCGGCTAGGGTTTTCTCTAGAGAGAAAACTTAAAAAACAAGAGTAGTGAAAATAAAATAATTAAAGAAAAATCAAAGGGAAGCCCCCCTTTTGAGGGTTTGCAGCCAAGGGGGCCATGAATGGGCCTCCCGGGCCCTTTGCTTGTCTCGTCCAATTTTGTCTCATCCCGGTATGCGTGTCGTCCAATTTTTTTATTTTCAGATTCTAGGCGTTAATATGATTCCAACGAGCTATTATACGCTATATAAATAATAAATTTATATTGTTAAATTAAATTAAGTGTATTTAATAGACTTTAGGCAAATCCCATTGATGTCTGATTTTTGTTTGCGTTCTTAACGTAAGATGTATATTTTTACATTTTTAAGTCTTTAGACCAATTTTAAGCACGCAACCATCGTGCTAAGTCCAAATCGATGAACGTACACTGTCACTATGTCCAAGGCCCACTAGAACATATTAAGCCCATAATGTACAGTTCTAGAACTTAGCGTGTCTACACACGTCTAATGTACTAATCTCAGATCAAGTCATCATTAGTTAACTTTCAAGTCAAAGCTCATATTTTGATTAAATCAAAGTCAAAGAGTCAAAGTAAAAAAGTCAAAGTTAACGGTTAAAATCAATGGCCAATACACCTATTTTGGTGATGGATGTCACAATGCCCATAAGAATTAAAAATAAAAATATAAAAATTGTGAGACCACCTATATCTTCTTCTTCTTCTTTGACCACCATAAACACACACCTACATCCACCACCACACACCACCCATCGACACCACCACCCAAACCTTCTTCTTCCTCTTTTCTCTACATCCACCACCACCCATCGACACCACCACCCACCACCCATCGACGGCACCAACCAACAACACCATGAAGACCATAACCCACTCCACCATCGACCTGCACACATCACCAGAACCCCACTCCACCACAGCCGCCCCTCACCACCACAATAGTCATCACCCACCATCAACCAAACCCATTATAAACCCTAATTACCACTGTTCTAAGCTCAGATCCGTAATTTCAAGTTCTCTACCGGTGATGGGGCTCTTGTGGTGGTGATTGGCAGCTATAGTGGTGGGGATGAGGCTGTGGTGACGGGTGGTTATGGTGGTGGTGATGGGAACTGCAATGGCAGCGACGAGGTGGTTGTGGTGATAGGGGCTGTTGTGGCGGAGACCGAGTGGTTGTGGTGGTGGTGGTGATGGGGCTGTTGTGGTGACGATCAGGTGGTTGTGGTGATAGGGGCTGTTGTGGCGGCTGGGTGGTTATGGTGGTGGTGGTGATGCAGCTACTGTGGTGGTGGTGGTGGTGATGGGGGTGGTTGTGGTGGTAGTGATTTGAAGAAGAAGATGTTGATGGATGGGACCCACAAGGTTTTTTATGTTATTATTTAATTTTAAAGATAGTTTAGTCTTTTCAATAATAATTTTAACAGAAACATTAACAATGTTAATCACTTAGACTCAAATGGAGATAAAAATGAAACGACATAGACTCAAATGGAGATAACATAAAACGTTAGAGGCTAGATGACAATTTTGAAACCGTAGGGATACAAGTGGTTAAAATGAACAAACGTGAGAGATGCAAATAATAATTTACTCTAATATATTCCTATCAAGTAAGTAGAACATAAACTAGGTATTGGTAGTTTCGTTATTTTGAAGTGGTAAGATATGTTTCAAACAAGTGACGAGTATAAAACTAGTTTATATATATATATATACACACACAGTTGTTGTTTAGACGGCAAATGGCAGTGATCTAGCTAGCCGAGTAGACTTCAAACACTCTAACTTGGTTCGACTTGAGTTTAGAAAACTAAGCTCGAAACCCGAATTATCCTTATTCAATCATTCAACTACAAGTTAGAGCTTCATGAATTTAATCAATAGTTTTTAGCTTGACAGAGATGGATGTTTATGACATTAATTTATGTCCTTCAATCAATGGGGATTACTACTTTACTTTCCAACATTTTAACTATATAATTTATTTGAATTAATTGTATAAACCTTTTATTTTTCTGATTAATCTATTTTCTTTCGGTAGATGCACAATAGTGGCATAACTAACAACAATGTATACTAGAAAAAGAGGCGTATACTATTAGAAAATATGTAATATTAATATAAAATTTACACGGGTGGCATCATGATTTAAATAATGCAAGGGGAGACTCTAGTTCGTTGAAGTGGTCTCGATTGTGGTGGTGTTGAATTTGGCCTTTTCAAGCAAAGATTAAGGTTGTAAGCACCGTGAAAAAAATTCATTAGAAGGTCCACAGAGATCAAAGTCATAGGAACACTTCAACGATCAAATCAGTATACGCATGTGAGAAGCATCAAGCATTAATATGAATGTAAATATCATGTTTGTAAACTACATATGAACAAGATGAGAGATTATTTCCTTACGAAAATTATAGCTAACATGAAGTGGTTGTCGGAAACGTGAAATAGAAATCAAACCCTTTAAAAAGAAGGTTCAACTTCTCGTTTACAATATAGAGCTAAGTCATAGCAGGCAGGCTTGAGTCTAACTTTTTTAGAAACAGCAAAGATGCATCATTGTTTATCATGATACTTTAACTTTTTATATCATGAGAAGAGAAACTGCTATATAAAAATCAAACATCATTGAGATATAAGTCATCTGATGGAGTCTGAGTCTAAATGATCGGTTCAGGACATAGACATTGTTTACATGTAATTTATGCATGCTTTACAAATTTGCAACTAATAATTACGACAAGTGGACTAAAAATAATATTTCTATAAGATATTTATGTAGAAATGAATTCTACATATGATATCATTTATACAAGTCCCAAGTTAATCAATCACTACAAATTGATTAGGGTTAGTAAAACTTACTTGAAAAAGATGATTCAGTCTTTGTGAATGAAGAAGAAGCCATAGTGATCAATCTGATTATGGGTCTTATTTGCCTAATTGATGGATAGAATCCCTTATGGTGTTCTTAAAATTTTGTTCTCTGATGAAAGTAAACGTAGAGAGAGAAAGATGAAAACTTGATTCTGGCAAATAAACCCTTAATCATTTAACCACCACTATTTACATATTAGCCCCTTAGGATATTAATTCCCATCAAATTAGACATCCTAAGTATTAGGGATTAACACACATAGTCCATATAAATGTCAAATGATTAAAAGGCCACATAATTATTTCTAACATTCTCCCACTTGGCCGCTAGACCATTTTACTAAACATCTATGTGTGATTATTAATATATAATATAACACTAATTGACCAAATGATCAAAGTTGATCATATTCATTAAACCTTCTTATAATAATATCAAAACAAATAGATACAATCATTTGCATTATTAACAATGCAAGACCCTATCCATTATGACATTGATATGATCACAAATTATAGGTTAGGTGGTAAAATGCGTTTGTCTAAAATAAACATAATAGTGCACACATATACATATATATTCATAAGTATAGACAAACTTTACATATGAGTGAAGTATGTATATAATATATTAAAAGTGTCTACATGACATTCATATAGGATCTTGCCTAAAACCTATATTATGTACATGATTAGTAAATACTTTAAGCAGTAGACCCTTAGTAAGTGGATCCGCTAACATGTCATGCATACTGATAAATTCAACACTAACACTTTCATCCTCCACTCGTCTCGTACAAACAAATATTTTGTGTCGAGGTATAGTCCAACACCACTTGAGCTATTACTATTTGAAAAGCTCACCGCCGCGCTATTATCACAATAAATTTTCATAGGCCTCTGTATGGAAGTAACGATTTTGAGTCCCTTAATCAGATTTCTTAAAAGCATCGCATGGCACCTGGCATTATAACATGCAACATATTCTGCTATCATAGTCGAAGTAGTAGTCAACTGTTGCTTGTGGCTCTTCCATGATATGGGCCCACCTGATAGCATGAAATTGTATCCCGAAGTAGACTTTTTATCATCTTTACACTTCGCAAAATCAGAATCAGTATAGCCGATAACTTTAAGATCATATGATCTCCTATAAATCAACTTGTACTCCTTTGTCCCTTGTAAATATCACAATACTTTCTTAGCAACTTTCCAATGATCTAGACCAGGATTTGATTGATACCTGCCTAGCATGCCGGTTATATATGCGATGTCAGGACGAGTGCATACTTGAGCATACATTAAACTTCCCACAACAGAAGCATATGGTATGAGTCTCATTTGTTCAATTTCTGCCTCTGACTTAGCGCATTGATAAGACCCAAAACTATCACCCTTAACTACAGGTGCAACGGAGGGAGAACAATGTTGCATATTGAATCTTTTAAGTATCCGCTCAATATATGCCTTTTGAGACAGTCCTAATGGCCCAACGCTTCGATTTCGGTGAATTTCTATTCCAATCACATACGAGGCATCACCAAGATCTTTCATATCGAAATTAGCGGATAATAATCCTTTTGATTCATGCAACATGTCTAAATTGTTACTTGCTAATAAGATGTCATCAACATATAATACAAGTCTAACATATTTACTTCCACTCATCTTTAGATAAATGCATTGATCTACTTGATTTTTAGTGAAGTTGTGCATTTTCATCACTTCATCAAATTTGATGTACCATTGTCGAGATGCTTGCTTTAACCCATAAATTGACTTATTCAATTAGCATACCATGTGTTCTTTGCCTTTAGGCTCAAAACCTTCAGGTTGTTTCATGAACACATCCTCATGCAAATCTCCATTTAAGAACGCAGTTTTAACATCCATTTGATGTAGCTCTAAGTTAAAATGTGCTACTAAAGCCATGACTATTCTAAGGGAATCCTTTCTTGACACAGGAGAAAAAGTCTCCTGATAATCAATTTCCTCCCTTTGAGTATAGCCTTTTGCAACCAAACGTGCTTTATAACGTTCAATGTTTCCATGTTGATCTAACTTAGTTTTATAGACCCACTTACAATCAACAGGCTTAGCACCCTTTGGTAATTCAGTAAGTGTCCAAACATTATTTATCTTCATTGAATTCAACTCATCTTCCATGGCATTTAACCATTGAGTTGATTGGTCGCAATTCATAGCCTCTTTGAATGTAGTTGGGTCATCAATTTTACCCAAATCAAAATCAGCTTCATGAAGGTAAGTCACGAAATCATCATAATTTATGGGCCGCCTAGGTCGAGAAGACCTTCTTAATTGTGGTTCTTGAGTCTCTTGTTCATTAACTTCGTGAGATGTGACGGGATTTGATGTAGATGGTTCCTCGGTGTTAGTCGTATTTTCATTATGAGAAACTTGTGAATTAATAGATGGTTCAAATGGCTGACTTATAGGCACTGGTATATGAATGATCGGTGCCACTTCAGTTTCTTCACGAAGATCTATTCCTCTACCACCATCACTCCTACTCAAGTTTGTAAACTCAAGAAATTCAGCATTTCTAGTCTCAACAATTTTAGTAGAATGAGAAGAGCAGTAAAATCGGTATCCTTTTGAACGTTCAGGATATCCAATGAAAAAACAACTTATGGTTTTCATATCTAATTTCTTGGACTGTGGATTATAAAGTTTAGCTTTAGCTGGACATCCCCATACTTTAAGATAATTCAAATTAGGTTTCCTTCCTGTCCATATTTCAAAAGGAGTCTTAGGGACAGACTTAGAAGGAACCCGATTAAGTATGTGGACGGCTGTCTTTAATGCCTCAGTCCAAAGAAATTCAGGGAGATTACAGTTAGCCAACATACTACGTACCATATCCATAAGGGTACGGTTACGCATTTCAGCTACACCGTTTTGTTGAGGGGTTCCGGGCATGGTGTACTGATTTATTATACCATGACTCTTACAAAATTCCATTTAAAGGTTCGATTCCGTGCAAATAACCGAAACCTGCTCGTAAGGTAGATGCTGATGCATGTAAAGAATAAATAATATGTTCAGTTATAGCTATACATAATATAATTGGGATACAAACATAAAATATATCAGATAAGAAATAAAAACCTATTACTAACACCAAAATAATAGGTATGAATACACATCATGCTCAACTATTAACATCTCGTTGGTTCAGTTAACAATTGAACTAAAAATGTTAAATTATGAAATTTGGTAAACATATTTATTACAAAACACCGTTGGGTAAGATGTAATAAATATGTTTATTTCTATCGTCTAGATTATTAAAACATTACCGTTGGGTTCATGAATTAATAACTTAAACAATATAACTTGAATGATTTAATAATAATGTTTATGTTGATTTGAACAATTTCCCGTTGGTTCCACCATTCAAATCATTAAAGCATAAATCATTCAAAATGCCAAGATGGTTAATGAGAATAATAACACTTATTAACTAATGAAGTTAGAATATTTACATATATTTATTTATTCCAAAACCATCGTATTATATTTTATGAGAATATAATGAACTTAAATTATAATTGGTTCATTAATATGCATCACAAACAAGCATTTCATAATTGTTGGTCTCATTCATGCCACGATTTCCAAATACAGTTCAATATTTGAACTATAATATTAAATATGTCATCATAAGGATTGAAGTTACTTGCTTTATACAGTAGAATCAAAAAAAAAAAATTAATCTATTTGTAATCACAATTTAAACAGCCGGAATGATTCTATAGAAAAAGATTTGAAAGGTTTGAAATCAGTAAATAATTCTCATGCAAAACAAAGTTCAATGGAATCACTTTCTAATTTGCAATCATTCAACAGCAGAACTCTGATTAAAAAGCCAAAAAAGTCATACTTATCCATATTTAATTTGAATTGCATCCATACTAATGCAATTTATGCCCACAAAATTAAAATCACCCATTAGTTTCATATATACGCCTCGATGAATTCAACTTGAAAGTAACATTTTCAAAATTATCTAAAATTTTGTTCCCTAATCCATTGAGAATTTATTATTAATATATTGTGACTAAAATTATCCTTTTGCGATGACGTTCAAATACTTATACAAATTGTTAATTCTTAAGCAGATCATTGAAATCGATTGATGAGTGAATCGACATATTATCAATTTCAAATCATGGCTCTGATACCACATGTAGAAATGAATTCTACATATGATATCATTTATACACTCATTTCTACATATGATATCATTTATACAAGTCCCAAGTTAATCAACCACTACAAATTGGTTAGGGTTAGTAAAACTTACTTGAAAGAGATGATTCAGTCTTTGTGGATGAAGAAGAAGCCATAGTGATCAATCTGATTACGGATCTTATTTACCTAATTGATGGATAGAATCCCTTATGGTGTTCTTGAAATTTTGTTCTTTGATAAAAGAAAACGTAGGGAGAGAAAGATGAAAACTTGATTCTGCCAAATAAACCCTTAATCATTTAACCACCACTATTTACATATTATCCCCTTAGGATATTAATTCTCATCAAATTAGACATCCTAAGTATTAGGGATTAACACACATAGTCCATATAAATATCAAATGATTAAAAGGCCACATAATTATTTCTAACAATTTATAAGTTAGATCTTGAACTAGATTATCATGATGATGTTAACCTAAATAAAAGATACCAAAATCTGTTTTATTATTTCAATATATATTAAGATGCATATAGACAAAGTTACAGCTAAGAACGATGTTATAGGCTAATCCCATCAATTAGAGGCTTTCTAAATCGCATGTTTTAGACCGCTCGAGTGGGACCCTAATATTTTGTCAATTTATTTTTATTTGTGTTAGGAGACGACGGAGAAAAGAACACAAATCTTAAGTTGTTGTTTTGCGATAAGGACAATTTCGGAAAAAACAAAATTCCGACGGTTTTTCATTTTTTGTTGTTGATCTCCCAAGTCACGTATGAGAAATGATATAAATAATTGGTGTTATTTATATGTTTTTTTATTCCGTTGAAAATGGTTAAATAGCAAGCATCTAGTCGGGCAGAGTTTAAACACGGTAAAACTTGATTGACATCTAAGCTCAAAGTCTGAATCGATCTTGATCAATCATTCGTTTACAAGTTAGAGCTTTATGAATTAAGGATAATTTTGAGCTCAATTGAGATGGCTTTTTACTTTTCTACTACAAATAACTTTAATTTATGTTCTTCAATTAAAGAGAATTAGAACTTATAAAAAGAAGTTGTAAGGGCAATAAAAAGCATAAGAATGAATTAGTTGTAGAAAAGTCGTTTCTAAAACTAAAATTGAATAAACTTTGATTTTGTTCTCTGTTGTTTGTTTCAAATAATGCTTTATCTTCAAAAGTTTCAAATTCATGTTTTTACTCTTTGTGTTTTGCATTCTATTTCAATTAACTCCAACCCATTAAATTCGTTAAGTATTTCTATTAAAAGTAAGGGTATTAAGTCTATGTAAATGCTAATTGTGTCATTTACAGGGACTAGTTGTTTAAATTACGAAATTTAACCCAAACCCACCTAATCCATCTCTCTTTTCTCTACATACTTTGCAAAACCCTCTTCCATTGGTGCCAACACTTATCATGATCACCACTCATCTCCGCCATCATCGGTTCTATTGCTAACACCTTCCACCACCAACAAAACCCCCCACATCATTCCTTCTTCTTTCCGACAATCACAGATCTCTCTCTTCTTTCTAGATAATTGTCAACCGACCATCACCATACCAAACCACCATCACGGACTACCCTATCTCCCCGATAGCTCCTCCTTTTCAAGGTTTAAAGCCTAGAACTTTCTAATTTGATGACCATAAAGTTGAAAATAAAGGGAGCAAACCATCATTTGAGCAATTGGTCACTTTATTAATTTTGATATAACACGATTAGCCCGTGGAAGTAAAAAGACGTAAGTACCGTTACTTTTAACAAAAATATTTAGAGAAGTTAGTGTGTTTGAGTTAACTAAGGTAGATTACAAGGCACATGGAGTAAATTCATGGTTTTGAAAACGTTATTTTAACCAAAACACATGGAACAAAAGTGATGTTTACTCCCTAAACAAGACTGTTTATAGATTTGATTTATAATATAAGAAAAAACAAATAGTAAATTAGAGCACATATTAGGATTGAAATTAAACAAAAAACAATAGAACAAGATGAACAAGTGGCCAAGGATCTGTGTTCAACAAAAGTTTTTGAAAACAGATTTTGAATCTTCCCAAAAGAACTTGTGTGTACCCTAGTGTACAACAGTCGACACAACATATACCATTGATGAATATCAAGCCCCCAAAATCATACCTTCAAACCAAGAACAAACATGAGGGTCAAGAGTTTGTAGAAAATAACTTTGTGTGTTTAAGAGAAATGTGGTTTCTAACAACCATTTGTTGAATTTCCAAATCTCTTAAGACCACAATTACAAGCACTAAATGTGTAATGGTTATTCTTGTTATTAGCGAGTAAGTACTAAAGTAATCTAGACCTTTTTTGTGTTTATCACTTGATCACTAACCTAAATCATACTTTTTTTTGTGTGTATCACTTGATCACTAACCTAGACTTGTATTCACCCTTAATCTCTTATGTATACTAAGTGAGCCACACCCTCACCATGTTATTACTCTAGGAGGTTTTGATGATTGCCAATCTTCCACATTTGTAGACCACCATTGTTGGGTTCGTTTAATAAAGAAGGGTGATAAAGAAATGATGTCGGGTTGGAAGAAGAGAAATGATGTCGGGTTGGATGAAGAAAAATGACGCGTTAGCACATGAAGGAGGGAGTATTTCGCTAAATAAAGACACTTTAGCCCTAATACCCCATGGTGACACAAATTTTAGACCTCAAGTCATATAGTTGTTACTATGCCCAAACCTGCGACTACCGCTAAACCATAGAGACTATTTGTGTTGTTAACTCTAATAAAAATTTTAAAAATAGATACCAAATTATTGGAAAAAACACCACTAAAAGATATCATTTTAGTAATTTTCATCTTTAAGGCTTCGGATAATTAGTTTTAAGGTCCAACAAGATGATCGTTATTCATTGTCAAGATTTTGAAATAGTACTTCTTGTATAATCGTTTGAGTTCATAGTGTTCATACATTAGAAGCATGGCATTCATTAGCCATTTTGGGCAGCGTAGCCCATTTTGTAGACTATTGAAGAATATACCAAGCCAAAATATGAGGAAACGTTACGTGATATTCCAACTTATATTAATCACCAGTCATCTTTAAAATATCTCCTTCATTGGCACCACTTATCCGATGATCGTATATGTTGTTGTAGCTGACGTCGTTAAACATGGACACCTTCGTTTTAAATTTGTTTGGCGGTGGTAATGATAGGGTTGACGGACAATTATCTTGTGAAATCTATTCATAACCTGATGACAAAAAGAACTTATTTGTGCGTTACTAGCTAACGGATCCTCCTACACATAGACTCAAGCGCATGCTCACATCTTTCCTCCTTTGAATTTCAAGTTTGAGCAGGGAGCCGGACCAATGAGAATAGTAGTGTTGGTTCTCTTATAACTCTTTTTATAGGGCTTTTCAACCCGTCGCGACGGCTCAAGTTAGGTCTTTGACACTAAATTGGGTTAGGTCACGGGTATAAATGAGAGGAAGAAAAAAATGTTCTTGGATCATACCACAAGAAATATGGTGGTGGTGAGGGACAACGAAAAGAATTGTTGTTGTTTAGATCCAGTTTTTGTAAGCATTGTGGTTTACTGTATGTAAAAAACGATAGAAGTAATTAGTATTCATAAAGTAAAAATATATTTATGTTTTTTTTTTCAAGTTCTAACCATTAGGCAATGATCATATGATCTTTTCTCTCTTGAACGCTGAGGCGCTACACTACCTCCACATTCTTCTAATTCATGGCGCCGGACCTCTCCCTCATCCCCGCGGCATGGGGCAGGAGTATACCCATGCTTTAATTGTATGCTAGCTCTACGGCTTTCGACTAGCAGCCAAAAAAATATATAAATCAAGTTGAAAAGTGTTACACATCAAAAATTAATGAAATCGTTGAAATATATTAGGTTCACCACATAAAAAGAATATACTTTTATTCCTTTTTATTATTAATCAAGAGAAAGGACGTACGATAGGACAACTTATTGTACTTTTAATTAAAAGCCTGAAAAATTAATAAGAACAACTATTGACAGCTATTTGAAAGTGAATTCTCTGATAATAACTCCAGTGTATATAGTCATGTTTTATAGTTTTGCATAAAGGTAACGCTTTGTCTATTGAAGAAAATTTAAATGGAGTATTTTCTCAGACTATTAGTAATCACTCTACGATCTTTCTGTCATCTGTTTTGTTTTGTCAAGTTTATTTATTTTGTTTCAATCAATCAAAATATTTAAAAAAAATCTTTATCAAACATGTAATTTTATCAAATTATTTATGAAATACACCACAATAAATCACAATGGATCACACATCGAAGGGTTTTTAGGTTTGACCACCACGGGTTTGCAAGCACAATAATTCTCGAGTTTGTAGCCTCAAACATCATCGGAGGTTTTTCTGGTAAATCGTCAAGAGTCGGTTTGTAATTGGAAAATATTACCTTGTAGGTTTCCCATGTTTCAAATTTACAAAAGAAAGCTAGGAGTGGAGAATGAAGTTGAAATGTGAAGATAAGATTTGAGTATCTATTGTTGTTTTTAAAAAATGATAGTTATATATCTGGACTAAATTTGAATTTGTTAAAATAAATAACTTCAATTCACAGGTTTTGGGGAGCCTTGTGTTTGAAAATAATAGTGCGAATATGTTTTCACAAATTTTAGACTCCGATAATTATATTTCTATATGAGTAACATTATTATTTAATTATGGTTTGTGTCTATTACGAATAAGATATGTTTTCACAAAGTTTAGCATCAAAAGGAACCAAACGATGTCTAAAATAAAGCTATAATGAATAACCAAAGTGCTGGGAAATTTGAAGAAAGTGAAGTAACTTGGCTCACTGAAACTTAATTTGTTTAATAACATAGGAGACGCAAGTGGGAACCCCAATGCTGCAAAGCACCCTAAGTAGTACATGCGCTCGTGGCGTGGACGTTATGTGACATTTTAATGGTGCACTTTACACTTCGCACAACAGCGAGCTATTTGAGAATCGCATTTGTAATTTTGAACGCTAGTGATGCATGCGGACCTTTGTGGATTCGTTAATAATTTAGAGACCGGGTTTCATATTCGGTAATAATCAACCTCAGCTGAAACTTGATCGGCAGTGAACCTCTGTTGAAACTAGGTTTGATACTTTAATAGTAGTTGATTTGAAATTACTGTATCAAGCGGTGCGACCAGATCTGAAGTAGTTGTTTAGTCAAGTGCGTTATAATAAATCAATAACAAATCAAATCATCGAAGAATATGAGGACTTCATTTGATCACACTAATTCATTTCAAGGCAACCAAATGTTGTTAATTAAAAGATTAAATTTCATTGTCTGTTACAACTTTGTGTTATTATAAAATGAAACTTGGAAATTCGTTTTAAGGAAAAGAAATACAGAAAAGAAATCTTTTGCTCTTTATAATTTCTTTCTTCCGCTTTCACAAATATCATCTATAATTTTGAGGTTTCATTGCCTAAAATCTATAACATAGAGCCACTTCTATCCATGAACAAACAGAATAAATATCTATGTTATCTTCTAGATTTAGCTTTTTTAAAAGGCGATTTTGTAAAGTCAATATGTGAGACCCCTTCTTTTAATATACATGGTCCATATATATCACAAAATCAATCGTTTTCGTATGTCATTTTGACAATAAAATCTCTATTTCAACAATGTAAAAGATAAACACATACCGTCTGATAATTAAGAAACACATTCAAAAGGACTTCACAATTTGAATGATTAACGAGCTTACGCGTAAGCGTGAAGCCGTAGACCATTAATTCAAAGATTCAAAAAGATCTGAGTGTTGCATGATTGATTAAATAGAATGCTTATCAACTAACAATGTAATGATAATAATATGCATGACTTAAGTAGAATATATTGGAGCAGGATCAGAAGTTGAATATGATCGGTGTTGCATTGTTCTGTAAAGTTGTATTTATATTGTTAAATTCATGAAATATGTCATGACAAACTGGATTATGGTCTCACAGAAATATTCAAGCGACCAAATTACAAATTACAACACACATATCCTTGAGACAACCTTCTTGATACCCTTAAAGGTTTAGGCTTTGGTTTCTTTAGTTCCACGATTTAGTTTCATCAGTTTTAATTATTTTTTAGACGAAACTAAAAACCAAACCAAACTCGAAGCTGTCAAAAGCAAACCGAAAAGTGAGCTTAAAGTTGGCGACAAGTGATGGGTTGAGTACCCAGATGTGAAGGTGAAAACCTTGGAGGGGCAGCGATAGAGTTATTAATACACAACCAATATAGAGTATGATAATCGTATAAAGTTTAATCCTAACCCCTCTACTATATATAATATACACTTCTAACCAATTAATTTTCTAGTAATTTGATTTTTTTTCGATCACTTTTGTGTTGTTTACAAAAAAACTAATTTGTTGTTGTGTCTAACTTTTTTTCTTGGGTCTCGTTAGAAATTATATTAAAACTGAGTTGTATTCAAATTAGTGTATATTTTGTATTGTAAGTTATATTGACTGACGTAACATGCTGATACCATGAAAATTGAAATCGATATCGACCAAAAAATATCAGTATTGTTATATACTTTTCTTCCATCTATGTTTTATCTCATAACCGAGACACTGCAACTTCATACTTTTCTTTTACATGCTTAATCACGTAAATGTCGTCATTAAAACACGTGTAACGAAGCTCACAAACGTATCGCGTCATGAAAATGTGTAAAGTAAATGATAATCAAAATAGACTATATTTTAATTAATTTTGCCTACATAGGCTCTTAAAAAATTAGAACTAATGATGATATTATCTGGATAGACCGGTCCAACCAATAAACCAGTAAAATTATTAATTCGTTGTCAATCCAATTTTGAAAATATTAATTCATAGATCATGCATATCAGGTTGCGCATCCCATCCTTATAATCTAGATGAATAGTAATATTTTCTTTCTGCTATATGCAGAAACACTTAAAAACATTCTATATAATATAAAAAATACACTCATAATAACATGATAACCTACCATGAATTTTCTTAAAAAATTAAATGTTCAAGTGCTATGATAAAAAAAACGTGTAAAAAGCTATTGCTATTTTATTAGAAGATTAGGAAAAGAAAAACAAAGATATATTTCAAAACCAGACAACAAATTTCACGGATTTGAAACCCACAATATTTCATTATTTCAAAAACATGAAAAGGGGTGTCACTTTTAAATTATGTAATGTTCCGTACCAATAAGTAATTAAGTAATTATTTTAAGACAAAATTATAGAAAACGTTCTTTATGTTTATAAATATTACAGGTATTATTTTTTATCTTTAAAAAGTACTCTAATCATCCTTTATGTATATTTTTCATAACAGATTACGTCCTTTAGACTAACGAGAGTTGATTTTCTCCGTTAAGTCAAGAGCATTTTAGTCTTTGTACCCTTTAAAAGACTATTTTTGAAATTTTAAACCTAATTTAAAGGATTTTTTTTTGTAATTAGCTTTTATTTCAAAATTTGTTATACATATAAATTTTTTAAATTATTTTATTTTAATAATAATATACAAGTAACATATATTATACAAATTAACAAATTTTATCATAACTTTTAATAATATAAATTATAATTAATTAATAATTATTTATTATTATTATGTTAACTATAAAATTCAGACACAGAACAACTTTTTATTAATTTAAAAAACATTATATATATTACTAATTATCAAATATATTGTGCATCATGATTTGTACCTTACCTTTAATGGTTGTATCCGCTTTTTTTTATCTATAATTTTTTTACTTTTAACCCTAATACTTTTATAGCTTTTATAATTGTACCCTTATAATTTTTTACTTTCAATTTTGTTCGCTTATATTTTTTATCTTTTATAAATTTTCCGTTTTACACTTCGGAGTTAACAAGCTGCAACGTACGTGTGTGATTCCACGTTTTTATGCCTATTCTTTTACAGTTTATCAGCCACGTCAAAACGCGCAGGTCCTAGATCGACTTAGTTATTGTTTTCAATGTTTTACGTTTCACATGCGTAGTTCAATGTTTTTATGTATATTTTCCGTTTGATTTTATTTTTTCGTTTTTACTTAAAACTATAATATATTCTTAGTTAGAAAACACAGGAGGAACAGTTCATGAAATTTAGTTATAACTTAATTAAGAAAACAAATCATATGTGTCCCTCTCTGTCAATCACTATTATATCTTAGATTAAAAAAACAAATTTAAGGTAATAAACTATAATAATATAAAAATATCTTGTAAAAATATTAAAGATAAAGTATACAGGGCTAAGGGCTTAAGTATAAAAAATAATAATGCTATTTATATAATTTATATTTATATGTAAAATATTAATGAAAATAATTAAATAATATATGTTATATTATATATAAAAATCATATGTATATGTATAATTACAAAAAATAAATTAATCATAAGGTAAAATAGTTGCAGAAAGCGTCCTTTATGTTTAATTACATAAATAGTTCTTTAGAGGTAAAAAGACCAAATTACCCTTAATTTAACAGAATAACTTAACATCAATTAGTTTAAAGAACGAAATATGTTATAAAAGATATACATAAAGGATGGTTAAAGTACTTTTTGAAGATAAAAGATGATACATGCAACTTTCTATAAATCTAAAGGACGTTTTCTGTAATTTTGTCTTATTTTAAAGACGCAAACTATTTTAAAATGACTTCCTTTAGACTATTTATATTAGATTTTTCATTGTTATCTTTATAATTATAATAAAAATTATTTTTTTCTCTAGTTTTTAATTAAATAATATTTTTTATTTTTTTATGATTAACATTTTTCTCTACTCTAGTTACAACCACTTTAAAAAATATTAAAAAAATTTATAAGGGTTAACTTTTTTACGAAAATCAAATATATTCATATAGAGTCACCGTTTAAAAAACTACTGTTGTCACTCGACATATAGACATCTGGAGGTTCAAATTTTATCAAAATTTTAATAGATGTGTCGTGTTCATTTAATCTTAATATCATATATACTAATATGTTGGTTTCTAACACGTTTATTTTGAACCAATTTTAGCTTTAATAAACACTTTGTTTAGCCACTTATTTTAAATTTGGACAAATAACTTGAAAATATAAAGTTTTATTATTATTTGACGAAACTTAATTGCGACGTGATTTATAAATATTTAAATTTATAACCTTTTTATACACGTTTCCTTTTAAAACTCTATTTTATAAACTTGTTTATAATATTTTGTGTGTTAAGTTTTAAAATCATTATTTTACCAAATAAACTATTTTGCATTATTTTTTATACTATTGTTTTGTAGCTTTTCAAATATCCTATATCAACTAAAATATGCATGAAATGAAAATACTCAAATAATATGTGCATGATCAAACATTTTCCTAATAGGTCTTTTCATGAGCTAACAAAAACACCAAGTCATTATAAAGGGTAGGGGTACTCACGCCTCGTGTTTTTAACTTGTTTAAATTCCTAACATTTTATTTACATGGTGAAATTTTTCCTTGAAACACATTTAGAGGAAGAAGTGTTTTAAAAGAAGTATAATAAACAAACTATTTTAATAAGAACAATCTAAAAATGAACTATTAAAATGTATATGTATACTTGAGTTGATTTTTAAACATGTAAAGGGAACTTTGATGTATTAAAAAGATTATGAGTGTTTTCTTTTTAGAAGAAAACATAAATTTTATTGGTTTTTTATGTGTAAAAGTTTTTTATTGAAATTTTGTAAGAATAAGCAAGAAATAATATTGGTTTACATCTAAATGCGTTGAACATGATCATTATATATATTAAATACAAATAAGAATTTGCGCCGTTAAAAAAATTATAATAAAAATATGTCTAATATACATGTTTAAAAGTACATCTTACCCCATCTTATTAAATGCAAATGAACATTATTGAGAAATGAGAAATTAACATGTGATACGAGCTCTTGTGAAGTGTTGTGGAGGGATCTGTACCAACCACTTATATGCTTAAAGATTGTACCTTTTACATTTTGTCATTATCAATAAAAACATTTGCACTGCAGTGTTTGTTGAACAACCAACAAAATATCTTGGAACAAACCAATAAAATATCTTTTTAACCATTCTCCCTCCATTGGAGTTTCATCTTCACTTGGAAGAGTCTTAAGGCAATACATATGTTCAATACATTGGAACACTTTGGCTATTACATCTATAAATCATATTGAGTAGAAGTATGATAGAAATTAGATAGACAAAAATGTGATATTTGTTAAAAAGGATTATATATATATATATATATATATATATATATATATATATATATATATATATATATATATATATATACATATCCTCTTATAAACTTATAAAATTATATATTTTTTCAAAGCATAAGTTTTCAATAGATAATATAAAATAATCTTTAAGTATGATTTAGAAAAAAAATTTAGTTTTATAATTTTAAAGGAAAATATATGAAATTGTCCCGTAAAAAAAAACATTAAAGAGTTTATTAGCTTTTTCTTGTCATGAATACACGTAAGTGTGACTATGTGAGTCGGTGCTCATATCAAAATCATGTATACCACATTGAAGGAACCAAGTATATGAATTCAGGTTTTCTGCCTTAACAATAGTACAATACCATGTGTATATGTCACTATTTGAGTCTACATCTATATTTATGAGTAATTAGCCATGAAAGAGCCCTTCGTAATGAAAACATCTAACAACAAAAATTCCTCTTTTACAAGCTTAAAATCTTCTTTCAATGCATCGGAGCTCGAGAGCGTGCGAACACACACATACATCCACACATATATGAGAGGGTTCTAAGCTTAAAACTATGAATTACCACCAATGATTATTAGCTCAACTGGTTAAATTTAGGTATCCATAACATGTAAATATTGGGAGGTCGTTGGTTCAAGTCTCACTCTAAGTAAAAATGCTTAGAGTTGAGCTAGTGAGTTTTCTCAGCAATGGATTTTCTCCTGAGAGGGTTGGAGGTGCGGTCCTGGCCGGAAAATGGATAGGTGGATCCGATTAAAATAACACCTATCCTCCAAAGTAAGATCACACATTTGCTGTTCAGAAATATAAAATAAAATAGAAATATGAATTACCATTTTTTTTTAATCTTAAAAGGTTTAAAATTGTAAGTAATGATAGAAATTCAATATGTATTCATCTATCTTAAGGATAAAAAATATGATTTATATATATACACCTATAAAACGTATATATCCATCGGGTACCCAGTACTCGGTACTTATCAAGTTTGTGGTATATTTTTGGCCAACGGGTATACCCTTTTATGTCTTTTGTGGATAAAACTTAATAACTTATCAAATTGTGATGTCCGTTACCTTAAATTTTATTATAAACTAACCTTAAAAACCGACTGAAAATATCAGATAGTCACCTACATTTCTAATAATTCAATAATTTAAGTTTCTATTATTTTCAACTTAATATTATTATATTTTTACAAAATATGTACTGTACTAATATTTTGATTTTGATGCAGGTAAATGAGATTGGGTTATCACAGTATCATCTAATACCACACTATCCAAAAAACACTACATTTTCTAAAACTAATGTCATACCCAGATAGTCATCTTATATTTTTTAGTTTTTTTATCTTATATTTTCTAGTTTTTTATCGTGTTCTTGTTCATTAAGTTGTAAACCTAAGTTAGTTTTTAAAAATACATAGGTCATGTATTATAATCTTTGTATCTTGCTAATAAAAAAACCTTAGTTACAGCTCGTAGCCGTATATCACACTAATCAAACTATATTAAATTTCATGTTGATTTGTTGTTTTTTATTTGTGTGTAATGGTATTTAGCCATGTATACCTAACAATCTTAACGTGGCTTATGCTTGATTATAAAACTGTCTTTCATATTTGACGGGTACCCATTACTCAATACTCATCATGTTCGCAGGTATACCCATGGGTATCAGGTATAGAGATGGGCAAATCGGGTTTGGGCCGTACCCGGGCCCGGGTACAAACCGGGTTTGGGCCCAACCGGGTTTTTTGTACCCGGGTATTGGTGAACCCGGGTCGGGTTCAGCGGGATACAAGCCCTACCCGGTATATCCGGGTAGGGTCGGGTCGGGTTCGGTTCGGGTATGAAACCCGGGTTCAACCGGGTTTTTTCCTTTTTTTTTTTTTTCTTTTCTTGTGTGTGTGTCGAACACCGGGTCGTATGTTTTCTTTTTCTTATATTTTTTTTCTTTTTATTTTTCTTTTCCTAACCGGGTTCACTTAAATGATAAAAATTTAAACAACTTAATATATAAATATATATAAATCTTGGGCAGAAAAGGTTACACTTATAATATACAAATATTAAATACTTTTTATATAAAACATTTAAATGACAAAAAAATTTAAAAAGAACATGAAAGACATATAATATTAAAACAACTTAAAAATACATAAATGAATCAATAAAAAATAACAATATCTTCTAATTTTATCTACTACGAGATGCTTAATCAAATGCTAATTCTTCATCGGATATGCCAGAAGATACTCCGTCTTCTACCTCTTCATCATGTACTTTAGCTTCGAGTGTAATCTCGTCTTCGAGGCTTGTTTGTTCTTGTATAAGATCCGTTGCGTCTAAGTGATCCTTTAAACAAATGCACATCTCCACTACTTCCGGAGTTAGCCTTGTTCTCCGTAATGATATTACCCTGCCACTAAGAGAAAAAGCAGATTCCGAAGCTACCATAGAAGCTTGGACGCTTAGTAAATCACTGGCCATAGCAGAAAGAATCGGAAATTGAGATTCTTTTCCTTTCCACCAAGCCAAAATATCGAATGTACGATAATCTTCGGTAGTCATAGTGAAAATAAAATCCGTTCCTCTATATCTACCGAGCTCACTTGTTGGGGTGTTACCCCTTTGTCATTTAGCCGTCACATCCCGGAAAACATTCAACATAGTCAAAACTGGGTCTTTAACCGATGTACTAGCTCTTGAAGTTGATTCGCTTGGCATTGTTATGTTTACGTTAGACCCATATCTATTTAAATAAAAATTATAAATTGTTTTCAAACTATGATTAAAATTTTCTTTTGCCTCGTTTGAAAAATTAGGGTTTTCGTCATGCATATCCAAATTGTCATTTATCTAATCTATCAAACATTCAACCCCCGCAACATTTAGAAAGGGATTTAAAGCGGCGGCACACATAAAAACGGGTGGTAAGTCCTTAAAATATTTTTTAAACTTTTCTTTCATTGGTTCTATCATTTGATTAAACATATTATTTTTATTTTGAAATTTTTAAAATTCAAAGACAAAAAATATAATTCTTGAAGCACCGAATAACTAGTGGAATAATAAACTCCCGATAATTTTGTTGTTGAGTTTTTAAAAACCTCAAGAAACTCGGATAGACGTTGAAGATTCTCCCAACCCGCATCAGGAAATGGGTCGGCTTCACCATTATCCGAAAGACTATTATGAAAAGCTTTCAAAGTGCCCTTTTGTTTTAAAGCACATTCAAACATGTGACAAGTAGAATTCCACCGAGTAGGTACATCCCAATTAGGACCTAAAAATCTAGAGTGTGTTTCCTTACAAAGTTGTTTATAATCTTGATATCTTCTTCTACTTTTTTTAAAAACGTCATGTAACATAAATCGAAAAGATGTAATAAAGTTCTTAACATATTGCTCGGATAGTCCGTCTTGCACTACTAAATTAATAATATGTGCAACACAACGAGTATGGAAAAAATCACCGTTTGCAATCGGAAGATATTTTAATTTTAATTTTTCAACCGCGGTTGTGTTGTTAGAGGCGTTATCAAATGCAATTGAAAAAAGTTTATTTTGTAATTTAAAAGTACTTATTACATTATCTAAAAAGTAAAACAAAAATTCTCCGGTGTGTGGATGCGAAAAAAGATCAAATGCAATCGTACGTTTCATCAATTGCCATGGATAGGAATCCACCCAATGAGCGGTGACGCAAAGGTACGATTCGGGTAAACCGTGTGGAGCCGACCAAACATCACTAGTTAAGTTTATACCGGTATTTAAATTTTAAAATAATACAATTAAATCATTTTTTGATTGTTTCTATAATTTTAAACAATAACGTCTAAGTGTAGTACGACTTACGTGGGTGTAACGAGGTTGAAGCGTCTCTCGAATTAAGTTGGTCAACCGAGGATTGTCGAAGTGACTAAAAGGCAAAGCTTCTTGAATCACGAACTTCGCCATTCGATCTCGAACCGTATTAACATCGTAATTAAAGATTCCACCGTCTCCACCCAATTGTGTTTGTTGCGAATCCGGATTACTTTTCAACGACTTACAAAACTTCTTGCTAATGTGTTTGTTTAAAGTCGTGTTAGAATCTTTAGCAAGCAAAGCTCCACAAAACTTGCAACGAGCCTTTACAGACCCGTCACTCAACTCAACCATATCCCAATTGCACCAAACATCCATGTTACGATTGTGTGCAAGAGCACGAACGACGGTTGGAGCGTTGGACGAACCTTGACCAACGGAAGATTGTGAGTGAGCCATATCAAGATTGAAGAGAGTGAAAGTGTAAAACGAGAGAGTGAACGTGTAAAACGAGAGTAAACGAGAGTATTTTTTGCGTTTTTTGCCTATGTTTTTGCGTTTGAGACTTGGGTACTAAACCATATCAACCCACACCTATTTATACTAACTTATAAGCCTAAGTTACAAAAAAAACGGCCAAAAATCGATCCCAACGGCTATATAGCCGTTAAAAAACTGCTACTTTTAAAAAAAAAAACGGTCAAAACCGGGTCCAACCCGGGTTCAACCGATTCCGGTTCGGGTCGGGTCAGGTTCTAAAAAATTCTAGAAAATCATACCCGGTTCCAACCCAACGGGTTTTTTTCGGGTCCAAACCGGGTATACATATACCGGGTCGTACCCGTACCCGGTTCCGGGTCGGGTTCACCGGGTCTGGTCCGAACCCGGTTTTTATGCCCACCTCTAATCAGGAATACTCGTTTATGGTCTTATGTGAAAAAAACTACATGTGAGGATGTCCATTAGTGAACTCGGTCTTAAATTAACTTTAAAAATCAAGTTGAAATGTCCAATATTCAGCTATATTTCTAATAACTTTATAATGTTAACAATTTCTAATTTCTAAAAACTTTAACGCATTCTTTATTATTATTTTTAAAATTATTATTATTATTATTATTATTAGTATTATTATTATTATATATATATTTATATATATATATATATAGAATAAAGTTCCTTTGTTAACCCTGTTTATTCCGATAATACGTTAACCTTAATGTATTGAACACTAACACCATAATTATGCAGTGTAACTAACTTTTACACCGCATTACACCATTAATATAATGATTTTTCTTCCATCTTCAAAACTCACCCACTTTTTAAAAAACTTTACCCTTTTTTTAAAACTTTCTTACTTTTTTGTATGATATTATTTTTTATGCAAATTACACCATTAAATAGATCATTTTAATATATTTAATTCGAGTATACTCCTGCTATATTTTTAAATTTTTTTTCTTAATGTTCATTGTGTACCATTAGTTTTGCCATTATAACTCTAACTTACAGTAATGACGTGAGTTGCTGTGAACCACTAGTTGGGTTAAAGGGTTGTCCTATATAGGTCTGCAAACGAACAGAACATTCAACGAACACATCAGAAACCGTTCGCCAAGAATTTTGTTTATGTTTAGTTAAATGAACGAAAATGAACAATGATCGCATTCGTTTATTTGTGTTTGTAAAAGTTCGGTTATGTGTTCGTTCTTTTATGTTTTTGTTTACATTCCTTGATTACAAATTTATATATTTTGTGATTAAATATTTATATATTTTGTAATTTTCAAATGTAACTTTTTTAACAGCTTCTTATTTTTATTTATTTTTCATTTTTTTTCCTAAGAGCGGATCCACAAGAAATCTTTTTAAAGGGCTTTTAAAACTGAAGTTTTACGTTTAAATGAAGAAATGTTCTTGGTGGATGCAGGACTTGGAACCGCCAGAATTAGTATGCAGGATAATGTAACTTAATTTACTACTTTCAGATTAAAACTTTTTTATATGTTTTAATTTTTATGCCATAAACTTTTAAATTAAAGAAAACAAATTAATCCACCCTAGTTTTATAAACGAAATATAACCACTAATTTCCAGTATTTTAAGTTCCTCTTCATTTCTGTAGTATTTTACGAGTAGTTTGTGTTCAATTTTTTTACATTCGTTTGTGTTCATTTACGTTTGCTTATGTTCATATACGTTTATTTTTAGGGTAAACGAATGAATACAAACGAATATGAACAAATTTATTTTCTTAACAAACGAATACGGACAAAAAAATTATTGGCTTATATGATCGTGAATCGTTTGTGTTGGTTTAAATATTAACGAACGAATGCCTTGTTTGTATTCATTCGGTTAGTTTACAATCGTAGTCTCAAATGTTTTCTCTTATTAGGTTTCGGTTATTTTGTCTTAAACAGTAAAGAAAAAAATAAACAGTAATTGCAAAATACCCGGTTTAAGTGTAAGATATACCACTTTGAATATGATTTCATCAATATATTTCCAAATTTATTCCTATTTATTATTTTATTCCATGTTATCACGTCAACTTGCTTCCTTTAATAGACTTTGAAGATATGTTTTAACTATATTTAGGCATCTTTTTTAACAGTTTATTTGTGACACTATTTCGTAGGATATGTGTTAGTTTAATCGGGTTCATTTATATGTTTTTCAACTAAAACTGTACATCCAATCCTCTCAAGAGGAAACCAATTGTTAAAAAAACTCTCTATCTCAACTCTGAGCATTTTGTTAATATTGAAACTTGAATTCATGACTTACTCATATTTACATGTATCTCACCTTATTGTCTTAAATCAATTGGGCTAAGAATCGTTGTTAGGCATATTTTTTTTATAAAATTCTAAAATAGTTACCCAACATTTATGTTAAACTTATTTAAAATACATAAAAGACTTGATATCCTTTATTTAGTCGAATTTTACTCAAGTGATGTTTTAAGTGTACACAAATTATCTATTGTTTTAAGTTAACTCATTTTAGAAAGAAGAAGTGGGTCGGTTTGTATTAAACTATTAATCTCAAATTATCTAATGGTCGAGATATGGGATGATAATCAGAAGTATCAGTAATCTTAATCCTATACTCGATCGTAAAATTATGTCACATCCGATAGGTATTTGTCGGGTAATTACTTATCTTAAAAAAATATCCTATAGAATTTTCATATACATTTCTTTTCCTTAGCATTCTAATTATATATAACTTTACATTTATAACAATTGGTCAACTGCATCAAATTATAATATATAACATTTCAAATATATCAGCATCATGAAGAGTTTTGAAATATCTAATACACGTAAATTTATGATGATATAAATATAAAAAAGTTAAGATCATATTTTATAACATACAATATATAAATAATATCATCAAAACATAATTTTTTACAAGTAAATTTTCTACATAACAGAGAGCGTAGAATTAAACATTACAAAACAACGATCAATAAAAAAACTAAATTAAATTAAAAAAATGTCTAGATATATAGTTGGTTAAACAGGTACATGGTTTTGAATGATAATTGATAACGTTAGGCATCGTCAAATCCTATACACGTCCCATCCCTAAATATGAAAAAACAAAATAAAATGTTTAAGAATAAACATAATAATTAAATTTATTCATCATCAATTTTTTTTATGTATTTACCTATTTTAAAACAGAAAGAAAAAAACTAGTTGTACCTTACGCACGGACAGTTGTGTTTGTATACCCGTTGTGAACTCATGAAGTCGACACAAAATTTCGGGACATTGTTTTCCAATTGTCGACGTCAACGATTAACCATTATTATTATTTTTATTTCACAAAGACAAATACCCCTTGATCGCACTCTATAAAAAGCCTTGCACTTTTGCAACGAAATATTCGTACAATTCAAGATCCCCAATTCCAATTTCAATATCTTCATCATCTGAAAAGCCCAATGGGTTTCCACCTATCTCCGACGTCGGCTGCCGGAAAATGGCTGGGCTTAGTCACCGCCATATGGGTCCAAGCCGTCGCCGGCAACAACTACACCTTCTCCAACTATTCCGACGCCCTGAAGTCGCTAATGGCCCTCACTCAGCTCGAGCTTAACAACCTCTCCGTCGCCAAAGACGTCGGAAAAGCCTTCGGTGTCGTCGCTGGCCTCGCCTCCGATCGGCTCTCCACTCCCGTCCTCCTCCTCATTGGCTCGCTTGAAGGCATCGTTGGCTACGGCGTCCAATGGCTCATCGTTAGCGAACGAATCAAACCCCTTCCCTACTGGCAGGTAACAATACGCATTTCATCAAACAGTTGGTGTGCATTTGATTTCATTAGTATTTTTGTCGTGAATCAAACGTTGCATGATGATAGATAGATAGATAGCTCTTCTTCGATTGATGCAATTTGTGTACCTGATGATGCGAATTTGATCTGATTTGTGTTGTTTCGATCATGAGGAGCAGATGTGTATATTCCTGTGTATGGGGGGAAACAGCACCACATGGATGAACACTGCGGTGCTAGTCACCTGCATTCGCAACTTCCGGAAGAACAGAGGTCCAGTCTCCGGCATCCTCAAAGGCTATCTCGGCCTAAGCTCCGCCATCTTCACCGACATCTGTACAGCTCTATTCAACAAGGATCCAGCGCGTTTTCTCCTCATGCTAACGCTCGTCCCCTTCTTCGTCTGCCTCTTCGCCATCGTCTTCCTCCGTGAAATTCCTCCGTCGTCCACCGCCGCGGAGGAGAAAACCGAATCTCGTTTCTTCGCCATATTCAACGTCGTCGCCGTCGTCATCGCCGTTTACCTCCTGATCTTCGACATCACCGGCGACCACGGCACCACACTCTCACGCATCTTCTGCGTCGTGTTGCTCGTTCTATTAGCTTCTCCGGTAGTAGCTCCGGCGTACCTCTGGATCCAAAGCCTAATCCGATCGGATGAGAAGACGCTAGACGTGGAAGCAACGGCAACGGAGCCGTTGCTTGTGCAACAAGAAGAAGCGATAACTGAATCCGTTAATGTGACGGAGGAGGTGACGGCGGTGGTGGAGAAG
Organism: Flaveria sonorensis; assembly: GCA_025506505.1. Taxonomy (NCBI): domain Eukaryota; kingdom Viridiplantae; phylum Streptophyta; class Magnoliopsida; order Asterales; family Asteraceae; genus Flaveria; species Flaveria sonorensis. Next base: position 19,264,766 of record CM046429.1, read on the forward strand.
AGGGCGCCGGTGATCGGAGAAGAGCACACGGTGGTGGAGACGATGAAGACGGTTGATTTCTGGATATTGTTCGTCTCGTTTTTGTGTGGAGTTGGTACGGGTCTGGCGGTTCAGAATAATATGGCTCAAATGGGTTTAGCACTCGGTTATGCTGACGTCTCTATATTCATTTCGTTGACGAGCATTTGGGGCTTTTTCGGTCGGATCGGGTCCGGGTCGATATCCGAGTACTTCATGAAGTAAGTTTCTTGATCCTTCTATTTCTAACATATAATCGTTTGATTAGAGGTTTTAGGTTACAACTTAGAAGGGCGTTATAGTTCTCTAATTAGTCAAGTCCTAAGCCCGGTCTAGATTGATAAATTGAGCTGGTATCAGACCGACCTCTTTGAAACAGACATAAAAAAGCAAAGCAAAATTAAACATGTTCAAAAACAGCTTGAAGCTCATTTGATCTACTTGAAATCAACTCTATTGTAAATAAAATATAGTGGCTTGAATCGGTTTGATTCGTAAACAAGTTAAGTTGAGTTACCGTGTGAATGGCCCTAGCTTTTAATTCTTTTAGTTTTTTTTTTTTATTATAGATGGGCCTCACGTAATTACAATTGGTTAAAAAGTTCTGTTATTTTGACATACCAATAGGTTAGCTTAATTTTGAGCATTCACTCCGAGTTTTCTGTCATCTTTCTTATAATCTAACTTATATATATATCTTTAATTCCTTTTTTGCTATTCAAAATGTGTTGTATTTCATTCCCCATCAATATTTCACATCTCATTTTTTGTCTTTTTATTAATTTATATACACTCATAAAAATAGAAAGAATGAATATTTAGAATACTAAATAAATTCGTTAATACAGGAAATGAGAAGTCCTTTTGTTTAGTCTTTAATTTAGGAAATGAGATGTGGTGATAATATAAATGAGAATAGTAAATATTCCTTAAATTATAGGGATTGAGTTAAAAGGAAGAACAAGATGGAGTAAATAAAAAAAAAAACTTGGATAACATTATACTAAGATAAATATCTGAAAAGTAAATAAACTTGTCATATATCCCAACCTGATTCGCACACCACAATAATATCTAGAAGAATGTGATGGAATGAATTTAAAAAAACTTGGATTACATTATAATAAGATAAAAAAAAATATGGTAAGTAAACAAACTTTTATAATAAGATAAAAAAAAAAATATGGTGAGTAAACAAACTTGTCAAATAAAGAGTTTTCTTCCGACCTGATTCACGCATAGATGCTACAATAATATATAGAAATGAAAGAATTTTAATACGTGAATATTAATACATTAAGATAGATTGAGTTACTATCTTTGAATGTTGTTTACATAATAATTAATATATTGATTTGAATTGTGAAAAAGATTGTAATTATAATGATTGTTACTTATATATATTATTTTGTAATATATAAAAATATAAAATTTCTTTAAGGCTTCACTATCTTTTGAGATCTTTAAATTACTTTTTAACGAGTATTAAATCAATTTCAAATATTAGCATGCCTTTTATTTCCTAATATTCAGATATTGGCTGCTATACTATTTTTTTTTTTTAAAGTACGACTCTGCAACAATATTCTAATATTAAAATATCCTTTTAAAATAACAACATGCCTTAAGAAAACCGTCTTAATTTAATATTATATATCACAAAAGTAATTTATCATTCTCTAAACTTTTGCATAAAGTCATGGTATTTAAATATATATTAATTATTATTCCACGGTTGCTTAAGTTCCAAGTGGGTTCCGTAGATATTTTTCATATACCATGTGGGTTCACTTTGTGACAACCAGTCCACTAGTCTTAAATGGTCTGCTTCAGAATTCAGATCACTTTTAAGAGACATCGACAGCGACTATAGAAATCTCACTTTAAGATTAGCAATATTATTACATGATTATGATTATTATTAAGTGGCAGATTCCGGTCTTAATTCGTGTTATGCGTTATTAGCTTTTTTTAGTCAAGAGTTTGTTTTCGAGCCCTGTCAAATCTAGTTATCAAAGGTGTCAAGGCTAACACGAAACTAACATGAAGTTTATAGACTAAAAGTTAATCTAAACAAGCTTAGGTATGTTTGGTTGAAGCTACGTATGGGTTTCGCTAAAAGGTATTCTGATGAATTAATGATTTTGAGAAAGGGTTAAATACGTTAACATCAATTATTGACATCTAAACAATGGCGTGAAGAAAGTAGGGCCTTATTAGTTTCCGTATTTTTTTAGTACCTTTTTTGTTTTTTTGGAGATATTTTGAGATAAAGACAACAAAAACAAGGAAACAAATAATAGTACAAGGAAGGAGAGTTCCCATTATTTTCTATTACTTAGGGAAAGGGGTGGGCTTGAAAAACTAACAAGCAACCCATTTGGTCTTCAACCTTTGCTTGGCATTAAGGATTAAGGAAACTAGATTTCCACGATAATAATGCTAGTTTACTAAGGGGCTGTTTGGTAGCTTCTTAATGATCATGAAGAGGCTGTTTCTTGATGATTCAATACCTCTGAATGGTCACAAGGTAATTCTAATGCTGAATGGTTAAAATGTTAAATCTTAATGATACCTCTTAACCATTTAGCATTAAGGTTACCTCTTAACCATTAAAAAATTATGAATCATTAAAAGATAGCATCTTAATGACTATTAAGATGCTACCAAACAGCCCCTAAATATCTATTAGTATAAATAAGAAGAGTTGCTCAATAGCTACTTGAAGTCTGCTTGCTAAAAACTTTAATCAAACCATACTTGAGCTAAATGATTTTAATGTATCGATCTTGATTAGACTGATGAGTTTAAACAAGCTTATTATTGGTATTATAAGTATATAGTTAGTAACATATAATATATAATTATCCAAATACATATTATTATAAATAACAATAAGAAAAAAAGCTACATGACATAAGTTATATAAAAATAGAGAACCTTAGGAAAATATATTGTGAGTTGAGTTGGATGCTTAGAAATATAACAACAAATGAGCCAAATGAAATTAGACATCCTTTCTTATTGAAAAATCCTATGTGTTGCCTTCCTTGCCCGTAAGGTTAACAATGTTTCATTTTGTCATTTACATATCTTATTAGTTTTCGGCATTTAACGGCTTATCATAACAACTAAAAAGAAATATGATTTATAAATTTGTGGGACCCATGAATTAAATATTGGACAATTGCATTTTCCTGCCACTTTCCTACTTTTTGTCATTCGCGGCCGTAGGTGGGATGAAACATGAGCAAATTCAAGATTCGATTTTGTTTCGATTCATTTTGACCTTCTAAAATTTCAAGATTTAAAAATATTATAATTTTTTTATATCAAAAAAAAGAAAACAGAATTAAAATAGTTAAAAAATAAATTAAAACTATAAACGAGCCGAGTAAAAATTATACCTAATTAAACCAAGAATCAAGTTGAGTGTAAATGAATCCAAGCCGAAACTTCGACTTAAATTGAAACTTATTTAATAAATAAGATCGAGACTAAACTATGTTTATGATATTTATATTGAATAATATAATAATCTAGTACTACATTATGTATGTCTTTTGAAAATAAAACTTATATATGTTTTCTGTCAACTACAGGAAGGCTGGAACACCAAGACCTGTATGGAATGCAGCATCTCAAATTCTAATGGCAGTGGGCTATGTCCTGATGGCCATAGCCATGCCCGGTTCACTCTACATCGGCTCGATAGTAGTCGGGATATGCTACGGTGTCCGCCTCGCCATCACGGTCCCAACCGCCTCTGAAATGTTTGGTCTCAAATACTACGGACTCATCTACAACATCATAATCCTCAACCTCCCACTCGGGTCCTTCCTCTTTTCCGGCCTGCTAGCCGGATTCCTGTACGACGCAGAGGCTACCCCCACAGCTGATGGCGGTAACACCTGTGTCGGTGCACATTGCTACCGCCTCGTGTTCATAGTAATGGCCATAGCGTGTGTGGTCGGGTTTGTTTTGGATGTGTGGTTGGCGTTTAGAACCAAAGCTTTGTATGCCAAGATTTACACAAACCGGAAGGCTAAGAAGGCGATGGCGGCATCCAACGGTCATTGATCGATGGCGGCCCGAGGCGGAGGGTTGATGGGCAAGTTACCCAGTGATATCCTTAACCTTAAAACACATGAAAAAGGAGGTAGATTATGGTCTAAGGGTTGAATTTGGATGTGATTTCCATTTTGTCATTAAGAAAGAAATTATTTGCAAGTGTGAAACTATATTTGAAGAGTTCAATAACTATGGCTATTCTTTTGGTTTTGTATATGGTGAACCAATATTAAACTCGGTTTCACCAGGACTGATCTAGGCATGATGGTTGATTGGTTTCAACCATGCATCATTTTTATTGTGAAAATTTAGATATTGTAGTAATGTGTTATCAGTTTTTTAATATTTTGTGTATAATGTATGTTATTATTCTTTGAGAAATAAATATTTAAAATTACTTTTTAATCATACTCGCATGCATTTTGTTTGTGTACATCACCTTTGTACTCAATAAATGTCTCATGTTATTTTTGATGAGAGTTGCACTTATGAAACTTTTAATTATGGTTTGTGATATTTTACCGGAATAGTTTCCAAACCAGAAAGAAATTATTGCTTACTAGGCTATAATTTCGTGTAATACACGGGTTGATTAAGAATCATATTATTTATTAATAAAAAGTTAGGTATTATAAAACCCTATTTTAATATAATATGTGATTGAAATTAAGTATTAGTAAGTAGTTTAGTTAATATAATGTTTATTATCTTTAAAAACTTTCATTAAACAAAACTTTTTTTCAAACATTTTGTTTTTAAAAACGTTAAAACAATTCATTCTAAAAAAGTTGTTTTTTTGAAAGAAATGACATTCTTCTATATAAATCCTGTTGGTTTATAACTATTGTTTTAATTTTTTATTGTTTTATAACTAAAGTTTCGTATCTTAAAAAAAATTCTTGAAAAAGTTTCAATTTTCTAAATTTAGATCTCCAGTTTTAACTAGTTTTGTTTTTTAATTTTTTGTCTTATAAAAGCTGTTAAATATATAATTTTTAAGAAAGGTTTGTTGTTTTAATAAAATCAATAGTTTTTATTTTCTTTCTGAAAAAGAGTACTTTTTAATCAAAATATGTAGTTTTTATTCAATGGAAAAATATGTTTTTGAATAATATTGATTTTAGAAAAATTAAAATTTTAAAATAAATGAGAGAAAATTAAAGATTAGGTATTTTGACTTTTTAAAAATAGATAAATGATCTAGATGGAAAAATAAATAGGAGAGTGAATATGGTGATTATAAATGTCCACTTATATTATTTATCATAACATAACTAAGATTAGAATTGGAAAATATAAGTGACCTAATCTACAATCTCTATCCTTCTTTTTACAAAACTCTACTAAACCGTTTAAGGCGTATTACAATCTCTTTTATCCTTTTTAACGGTTACAACTTACGAGCATTTGATCTAAAAATAATTAAAAAAATAATAAACCATAAATATTGACAAGGTTAAAGCCCTATTGTGAACAAGTGATGTGCGTTTAAAAAGAAAAAAAACAAACAAACATCACTTCCGATCCTCCTCAATCTTTTACTTTCTATTTATTGTGACCCCACACATTCATCGCTGTGCATTGTTGTCAGCTACCACCACTCACTCATCTCCCTTATCTATTGTGATGTAGATATAGCTCATGATTCTAATTTTGGATAAGTTGTCCTTTTTAAGCTTCACATGGAGATGAGACGACACATCATAAAATAGCTTTAGTTTTTTAGATAAGGATTCCCGTTTTTGAATCAATAGTGTAGCGTGTGTGTATTGATGTGTAAGTGTTCATTTGCACATTAGAATCCTCTAGTTTCTCACTTATGTGTGTTTGTTTTTTTAGACCTAGGGCTTAAATTATTAACACTTTTTCCGAATTTGGTTGGGGTTTCGTCACAAATAGTGGTTATGTGGTTATAGATAGTGGTGAATTGTACGAATTATGGTTTTCAGGGTGAATTTTTGCAATTTTTCTATGATTGTTATTTGATGTGAGTGTGAAAGATTTAATTATGAAGGTATTGCTGATTTTAAGTTATATTTAAGTCATATGATATTATTTTTATCATTATCAAAATAAATGAATTTTAATTGTGTATGCATGTATCGTCCAAGATCTTAAAGTGTTATGAAAGTCCATCAAGAACATAGTTAGGAGATAGCGATAGATTAGCGATGAAATAAACAACGGATCAACTATGATTCATAGTGTTAGAGACCTATAGTAATGACCTTGTGATACGTTTTAAAAGGTTTCAAAAGGCTAAGAAAACGTAAATATAACTTCCAAAAATACGATAGAATTATCAATGTCAAATTAAAGAGCTTTAACTATTTTTTTTCAATTTGAACTATGAAGTCCGACACGTCTAAATCTATTTCTAAATTTATACCATTTGTTCGTGACGCAGCTTCAACCCTTAATCTGAAAATGACATCATTTAACAAATATAAGACTCAAAACCAGGTATCTCATATGCAAGGTGGACCCTATAGAGTATTGAGTAATGGATTGGGTTTGGTGCCCTCCAAATAAGAGCTCTCATTCAAAAAAATTTACATTGGACAATAGGCCTAGAGGACATGGTGAATTGAGCAATTGAAGACGGCTCTATTGTAGTTTATTATGTATACGTAATATCTAAACATATATACACACAATGTATAATTAATTTTTTTAACTCCGCCAACTATAAAAGTTTTAGAATTAGTTTTGGTTCTAAACCCGGATAAAGAATGAGAATTTTAATAAAATTTATTGAAAAGAGCTCATTTTTTTAGTTTGGTTGGGGACGTAAAAAACATTAAGTCGACCCTACTAATATGAATTATATGGTCATTGAATTTCATGTTGAATGAACTATTGAAGTACAACATATATACCAAAAGAAAATTACCACCTACCAATTAACTTGCTACAATCTAAGAAATCTATCTATAATATATTTGAGTAAGAATTCAAATACATGAGATTAACTACAATTCGTATGATTCTTAATACGCTTTCGAAAGATGGAAGGTCGGCTTGTGAGTCCAATCAATCTTGGAAGAAAGTAAACCAAACATTAGAAAATATAAGTAATGATTGATTTGAAGTCAATGTAGATGTAGAAAAGGAAAGCTTATGACTCTTGTCTATTTTGCAAAATTTACATTCATCGACAAATTAAAATTGAAACTAAGATAGGTGTATAGTAGGCGAGAACATTGGATTGTGGACGACCCAATTGGTGGTGCCATGTCTCGGAACTATACTCTTGAACAGAAAATAAGGATGGAAGAAGATAGATTGGAATCCTCAACTCCTATATCCCGTAACTAGTGATGCCCTTGTGGAGTGGAAGTTTTGACTTTCGATCCTTGATAATGAAAACACAAAAAAAGAATTCAATTAAATGATTACAATGCAAAATCAAGATATGTAAATGACATTGTGAGATAAAAAAAGCACACATAAAATGTGTTTTAAAATAAGAGTAGTAGGAGTAGGAATTATAAGAGAGCAAATATGAGTTATGGTTAAAGACGAACCATCTCTAATTACTAGTTCTTTCATTCCATCATATAGGGAATGCAAGGACAAATTTTTGAGATTGTTTGTTACGTGATGTGAAGCACCAATATCGAACAATCATTATGTTGAAGTTGTTTAATCGAGAACACCCATCATGTTAACCTGCGACTGTGGAAGTTCATGTTAAAAGGTGGAATAGATATATTTGAGCACACCTTTTTGAATGATATACAATTTTTGAGGGAGTGTCCCTTAATGTGGTGCCTTTAGCACTTTCCAAGGTAAGGGCGAGCTTCATATGTTGTTGGTGTAGAGTGTAGACCAATATTATTTTTATTTTCATAATTCCCATGCCTTGGTTGCACCCCTTAGCAGTCTCCTTCTTCGCCTTCTCCTCGCTATCATCATCACGAATTACCACCTTTGGGCTAGATGGCTCTTCTTCAGATTCCTCAGCCTTTTCCGTGGACTTTCCTGATTTCTTCTTCTCCTTCTTCCCTGTATCCTCAGCTTTCTCCCCATCCTTGATAACACCAAGCACTTCGGTCACCACCGAAGGTAAGACATTTTGCATAACGTTGTAGACCTCATCAGCAATAGCCTATTTCATAGTAGACTTGAGGGTAGCTGACCCTTCTCCCTCATGGTGGCTATGGAGATTTGTCTCCTTGTGAACCGTCTCGGGAGCCTTAGCTTTGCTCCTGGTGACACGTGGCCCAGTAGTACGCCCGCCATGAGCACCTCCTAGGGTTGCCTTCCCAGGTTTTCTACCCACCACAAATTCTATCTCCTATAAGATTCAAACACCAACAAGGCCATTCAAGGTAATAGCTCAGATTATGTCAAGTATAGTAAGTCCCTAATTATAGTGGCTAGTTGTGATTAGCCACTTACTTTACTCTTCATTCCCCAAGCATTTCCTATCCTAACTACATCAGTGTCCAAATCTAATAAGCACATAAATCAGATAGCACACGCACATAACACCGGTTAACTTTAAGAAAATTTATCTGATGACACGTAGGTACTTGGGTTGGCATCCCTTCATTAGATCCTATTTTCAGTTTAAGTTTAGGTTTTGAAAATAATTTACCCAATTCTTTTAAACTTTGGCTCTGATACCAACTTGTAAGGCCTCGATCCTGAGAAACCCCATAGTTAATCATTCATAGCACATTACAAATTAAAATACAATGAAATAAGAAAACATTGCAGCAAAATAATTAAACAAAAACCATTTCATGCATTAAAATTAATTTTTGCCAAGAAATACATCATTATTACAAGTTTCTTGAAGAACATTTTAGCTGTATTACAAGACAAAAATATCATTTCTGCATATCATGGAGGCTAGTCTTTATTTGCCAAGTAGCTCTGTCCTCGTGCCATCCTCAGCAACATCATTACCTGCCAACTGATATGCATATAAAAAGCTAGTGTTGCTGAATGAGTTCTAGTTTTATTAATATATAAAATATACATTTTGAAAGCTTCCTTTAATGATCACCTATCTTATACATAACAGTCAAATTGACTGATAACATTCATTAAGACATTCTTTATCTTTCTTTTTCTTATTATCTTTCTCTTTCATTAACTAGGATTGCACAAAGCAAGAGCCTACATCATATGGTTGGCAACAAATGCCGAACCCCTGCCAGTACACGTTTATCATGGTAGCTACCCTGATAATTGACCCACACTGCTAGGCACGAAGTCTGCTCATGAATATAGGTCCCATTCATTCATTCATTCGTCAATCACAAGGATTAGACCCCAGATGTGCATCCTCATGGGCTGAAACAGCCGCACATCAGTTGAGCTAACGACAACATGGTCGTGCACCTCCATTCATTTTGCTTGCAAGGCTTTTCATTCATCATTAGGGCCCCGGGGTAACATTCATTAGGTTCTACTGTCTTTTTTTTATTCCTTTATGTCCACTTGATTATGAATAATACTTTTAAGATATCCATAGTCTTTCATCACATAACATGAAATATTAATTATTATCCATAACAACAGCACACAAGAAGATCACAACATAACAAAAAAACATAAACAATCATATTCTTCCATTAAACTTAAGTACTAGTCATTTAAATCCCTTTTTCCAAAATTCAAAATAATTCTAAGTGTTCCCAGCGCATGCATATGATCCTACAGGGGATGGCCTAAACACTAAGTGTCCACAGCGGACATCTAAAGTTCACAACGGATAGCCAAAGTCCACAGCAGACAGCCAAAGTCTACAGCGGATGACTAACGTCCACAACGTATGAATTAAACACTTAAGAGTCCACAACGGATAGTCAATGTCTACAGCGGATGACTAAGGTTCATAGCGGATGACTTTAACACTTAAGTGCCCATAATGAACATACATGAATATTTAAGTGTCCATAGCGGACATGCTTGAATGTTTAAGTGTCCACAGCGGACATGCATGAAAACTTTCCTAAGTGTCCATAGCGGATGTCCAGCCCACATTATACAATTTTTTAACACTTATGTTCTACCTATGTGAATTCTAGTCCCATACGACATCTTAGAGCATAAACTTAGCCTAGATATACCAGAATGACACTTAACACCCAAAAAACATCACAGAGAATCCTTGAAAGCATACCATATTCGTATGAAATCATCATTTTCTTAAAAAAACATAGTTTTGTTAAGAAACACCTTTTTAATAACATATCAGCCCCAAACAAGTAGAAAACATATAAAAGAGGGGATCTAGAACTCATCTTAACCAGCTTTCAAGCAAACGACTACCAACCCGAGAGCAACCTGGAGTTGTAACACCTATACACACGTAAACATTCAAACTTAATACATAGAAACACATAGAGATCTTTCTAGAAGCTTAAACCCGACTAAACCGAGAAGAATCACCATGAAAATCTTACATTCTTGAAGAATTTTTCACTTTCTCACTCTAGAACCGATGGGAGCTTTTTCTCTCTCTCTAGCTGAAAGTTTGAGTGCATGGGAGAGAGAGTATGGGCGATCATCTATCTTTTAAACCCCAATATGGGCCGGTTTGGCCCTTGTACACTTTTAGCCTCTTGGTTTTAAATAAATAGCCTGTTTGCTCCTTTACTTTTCTTTTTAGAAACTTTCAGGTGTTACAAGTCCACCCCCCTTATTTAGGTTTCGTCCTTGAAACCTATCAGTCCTCAAATAGTTGCAGATAATGTTATGTCATATCCTTCTCAGTCTCCCATGTAGACTCTGACCCTTTCATGTGTTTCCGCTGTACTCGTACCAATGGAACCACTTTATTTCTTAGGCTCTTCTCTTTTCTATCAAGGATGCTCAGCGGCTGTTCCATGTAATTCAGCCGTTCATCCACTTCGATATCTTCAAGTGGCATGATTGCGTCATCGTTTGCCAAACACTTTCTCAGATGAGACACATGGAATGTCGGATGTATTCCACTTAGCTCATCAGGTAGCTCTAACTTATAAGCCACCTCACAAACTCTGGCAATGATTTTGAATGGCCTGAAGTACCTTGGGCTCAATATTCCTCTTTTTTGGAAACGGATGATTCCTTTCCATGGAGACACTTTCAACATCACCAAATCTCCTACTTGGAACTCAATCGGCCTTCTTCTCTTTTCAGCTTAGGACTTCTGCCGATCCTTTGCTGCTTTCATAAAGGCCTTGATCTTTTCCAACTTTTCTATCATGGCCTCGATGATCTCGATACTTCCCAACTCCTTATGACCAATATCACCCCAACACAACGGGGTTCTACACCGTCTCCTGTATAACATTTCAAATGGTGGCATGCCTATACTTGCATGATAGCTATTGTTGTAAGAGAACTCTTCCAGCGGTAGGTGCTTATCCCAACTTCCACCGAAATCAATAATGCATGCTCGAAGCATGTCCTCCAAAGTCTGAATCGTTCTTTCTGTTTGACCGTCTGTCTGATAGTGGTAGCCTGTGCTAATGTGTAACCTCGTCCCCATCGCATCGTGGAATTTCTTCCAAAATTTGGATGTGAACCGAGTGTCTCTATCAGAAACAATTGATACCAGCACACCATGACGAGTTACAATCTCCTTGATGAACAAATCCGCCAACTTTTCCGACGAGTAAGACTCTTGGATTGGCCAAAAGTTGGCACTTTTCGTCAAGTGATCTACAATCACCCAAATGTATCATATCCTCTCACCGTATGAGGCAATTTATTAATGAAGTCCATTGTGATGTGCTCCCACTTCCATTCGGGTATATCTAAGGGTTGGATCTTCCTGTATGGTTTCTGATATTCTGCCTTCACTTGCAAACACATCAGACACTTACTCACATACTTCACCACGCCACGCTTCATCCCCGACCACCAATAATCCTTCTTCAGGTCATGATACATCTTGGTAGCACCAGGATCGATGAAATACCTAGTTTTATGAGCTTCATCCATAATCATTCCCCTCAGATCCCGGTAGCGAGGAATGCATATCCGTCCGAATCGGGTTCTAACACCAAGAGTGTTCTACCTTAAATCCGATATCTGTCCTTTCATCCGCTCAGAGTTGATCCTATCATCCTTTAGTGCCTCATCTTGAAACTTGTGGATCTGACCCATGACATCGGGCGTCACAACCAGCTGACAAGCCTTCACCCGAATCGGTTCAGGCCGTTCCTTTCGACTAAGGGCATCAGCAACGACGTTCACCTTGCCTGGATGATAGTGATTCTCGCAATCGTAGTCCTTGATCAGCTCTAACCACCTTCTTTATCTCATGTTAAGATCCTTTTGTTCGAAGAAGTACTTTAGGCTCTTGTGATCTGTGAAGATGGTACACTTCATCCTGTACAAATAGTGCCTCCAAATCCTCAATGCAAAGACCATAACCACCAACTCCAAATCATGAGTAGGGTAGTTAACCTCATGGATCTTCAACTACCAAGACGCATAGGCTATAACCTTCCCTTGTTGCATCAACATGCAACCTAAACCCGATTGGTAAGCATCTGAATATACCACCAAGTCATCATTCCCTTCAGGCAACGTCAAGACTGGGGCTAGGGTTAACCTCATCTTCAACTTTTGAAAGGCACCCTCCTGATCCGAACCTCATTCAAACTTCACATCCTTGCGAGTTAGCTTATTCAACGGGGACGCCACCTTGGAGAAGTCTTGAATAAACCTTCTGTAGTAACCTGCCAAACCCAGGAAACTACGGATCTCGGATGGCGTTCTTGGGGATCCCCATTGCATTACGACTTCGACTTTTGTAGGGTACACCATTATTCCTTCAAGATTAATTACATGACCAAGAAATTGGACCTCTCATAGCCAAAATGCACACTTAGAGAACTTTGCGTACAACTTCTCGTTCCTAAGTGTCTCCAGTACTTCCTTGAGATGACAAGAATGCTCCTCTTCGCTCTTGGAGTAGATCAGAATATCATCAATGAATACGAGCACCGATCTGTCTAACATCAGTCAACATACCCGGTTCATAAGGTCCATAAAGGCAGCCAGCGCGTTGGTTAAACCAAAAGACATCACGAGAAACTCGTAATGTCCATAACGCGTCCGAAAGGCTGTCTTAGGGATATCCTGCTCCTTTACTTCAGTTGATGATAACTCGATCGAAGGTCTATCCTCGAGAACCAACTGATATCCTGGAGCTGATCGAATAAGTCGTCAATCCTAGGTAACGGGTACGGGTTCTTCACAGTCAACTTGTTCAGCTCACGGTAGTCGATGCACATCCTCATACTACCGTCCTTCTTCTTCATGAATAGAACCGGAGCACCCCATGGAGAGATGCTTAGTCGAATAAAGCCCTTATCTAAAAGATCTTGCTGTTGCGACATTAGACGGGTTGCGCTCCTAGTATCAAGTCAATATGAAATTCAATCTCTCTATCGGGTGGGATCTCTGACAGATCCTCCGGAAACACATAGGGGAAATCATATACCACCGAGACTTCCTACAGTTGAAGCACTGTCATATCCACGTAGTTCACATAATCCAGGTAGGCACCACACCCTCGCCTCTTTTGTGATGTTATCATAGATATCATTCGCGGAATGATGCATTCCTTGTCTTCGTGGACCGTAAGGGTTAATGTCGTCGAGCGCAATCAGACGAATCATCTTCTTTCGACACATGATATTCGCTTCGTATGTCGCCAACCAATCCATTCCTAACACCACATCAAAACCTCCTATAGCCATCACATACAATCAAGTAGGAAACCTATGACCATCCAATTCTATGAGGCAATCGTCAATCATATCAGTCACTATGGTTGATTTTCCTATCACAGTCTCAACATGGAAGGGCATATCTATCTTCTTACTCTTACCATGCATCAAACGACAAAAAGCAATAGATACAAAGCTCTTACTAGCACCCGAATCGAAGAGCAGAGAAGAATACATTTGGTTTACCAAAAAAGTACCTGAAACTACCTTAGGGTCCACCCTGGCTTTTTTCCTGGTCTTGTTGAATGCCCTTGCCCTCACCTTGGTCTCGCCTTGGTGCTGTCAGTCTTTTCCTTCTCCTCTATCATCTTGCTTCCCAAGCTTCCTGCTCCACCTTTCTTGCAATCCTAGCCCAAGTGGCCTATCTCACCATATTGGTAACATCTTGTTACCCTACACTCCTTAGCATAATGGCCCTCGCCCCCATATTTGAAACACCTATTCGTTCCCACTCTGCATTCACCCACATGACTCTTTTCGCACTTCTTACATTCCTTTCGGTCATTCCCCTTCCTCGGTTCTGTGTGATGGTCGTCGACCTTCATTTTCTTTTCCCCAATCCCATAGTTGTCGTTCCTGAACCTCTTCCCATTCCCATTCCTATTCCAGTTCCACTTCTTAATTTTTTTTTTTGGAACTGGCACCAGTTCCCTCTCATCATACAACCTTCCCGCTAAATCCACCACCGACCTAAACGTGCTCGGTCTAGCGGCGATGATGTTCCTCCTAGTATCCACTGGCATGCCTTGCATGTATCTTTTGATCTTCTTGGATACAAGCATTACCAGATCTGGCACAAGTATTGCAAGTTCATTGAACTTGGAGGTGTACTCTTGATGAGTCATGCACCCGTCCTCCAAATACAAGAACTCCTTCTCAATTTTGTCTAACTCTTGATGTGAACAGTACTCCTCCAACATTAGCTGCTTTAACTCCGACCACTTCATTTTAGCTATTGATCGTTTTCCCTCAGCTTGGATAATGTTGTCCCACCAGCATAGTGCCGAGTCTACAAAAGAATGGGCGGCAAACTTCACCTTCAAACTTCCAGGCACTCGCTGATGTCCAGGACTGCTTCCATTTCTCGAACCCAATGGTGAGCGGCAATAGCATTGCCATTACCGTCGAAGTTCGGGGGTTTGCATCTATGAAACGCCCCATAATTGCACCCCTTAGCAGTCTCCTTCTCTGCCTCCTCCTCACTATCATCATCACGAATTACCACCTTTGGGCTAGATGGCTCTTCTTCAGATTCCTCAGTCCTTTCAGTGGGCTTTCCTGATTTCTTCTTCTCCTTCTTCCCTGTACCTCAGCTTGCTCCCCATCCTTAACAGCTCGAATCACTTCGATCACCACCAAAGGTAAGACATTTTGCATAACGTTGTAGACCTCATCAGCATAGCCTCTTTCACAGTAGACTTTAGGGTAGCTGACCCTTTACCCTCATGGTGGCTATGGAGACCCGTCTCATTGTGAATTGTCTCGGGAGCCTTAGCTTTGCTCCTGGTGACACATGGCCCAGTAGTACGCCTGCCACGAGCACCTCCTCGGGTTGCCTCCCTAGGTTTTCTACCCACATTAAATTCTACCTCCTATAAGATTCAAACACCAACATGGTCATTCAAGGTAATGGCTCAGATTATATCAAAGTATAGTAAGTCACTAATTACAGTGGCCAGTTGTGATTAGCACTTACTTTACTTTTCATTCCTCAAGCATTTCCTATCCTGACTACATCAGCATCCAAATCTACTAAACACATAAATCAGATAGCATACGCACATAATACCTGTTAACTTTTAGAAAATTACCTGATGGCACGTAGCTACTTGGGTTGGCATCCCTTTATTCGATCCCATTTTCAGTTTAAGTTTAGGTTTTGAAAATAATTTACCTAATTCTTTTAAACTTTGACTCTAATACCAACTTGTAAGGCCCCAATCCCGGGAAACCCCATAGTTGGTCATTCATAGCACATTACATATTAAAATACAATGAAATAAGAAAACACTACAGCGGAATAGTTAAACAAAAACCATTTTATGCATTAAAAATAATTTTTGCCAAGAAATACATCATTATTACAAGTTTCAAGAAAAACATTTTATTTGTATTACAAGACAAAAATATCATTTTTGCATATCATGGACAGTCTTTATTTGCCAAGTAGTTTTGTCCTCGTGTAATCCCCAGTGACATCATTACCTGCCAACTGATATGCATATAAAAAGTCATTATTGCTAAATGACTTCTAGTTTTATTATTATATAAAATATACATTTTGAAAGCTTCCTTTAATGATCACCCATCTTATACATAACAATCAAATTGACTGATAACATTCATTAAGACATTCTTTATCTTTCTTTTTCTCATTATCTTTCTCTTTCATTAACTAGAATTACACAAAGCAAGTGCCTACATCATATGGTTAGCAACAAGTTCCGAACCCCTACCAGTATACGTTTATCATGGTAGCTAACCCTGACAGTTGACCCATATTGCTAGGCACGAAGCCTGCTCATGAATACAGGCCACATTCATTCATTCATTGGTCAATCACAAGGATTATCCTCATGGGCTGAAACAACCGCACATCAGTTGAGCTAACGACAACATGGTCGTGCACCTCCATTCATTTTGCTTGCAAGGTTTTTCATTCATCATTAGGGCCCCGGGGTAACATTCATTAGATTCTACTGTCTTTTTTTTATTCCTTTATGTCCACTTGATTATGAATAATACTTTTAAGATATCCATAGTCTTTCATCACGTAACATGAAATATTAATTATTATCCATAACAACAGCACACAAGAAGATCACAACATAACAAAAAAACATACACAATCATATTCTTCCATTAAACTTAAGTACTAGTCATTTAAATCCCATTCTCCGAAATTCAAAATAATTCTAAGTGTTCCCAGCGCATGCATATGATCCTACAGGGGATGGCCTAAACACTAAGTGTCCACAGCGGACATCTAAAGTCCACAACGGATAGCCAAAGTCCACAGCGGAAAGCCAAAGTCTATAGCGGATGACTAACGTCCACAACGTATGAATTAAACACTTAAGAGTCCATAACGGATAGTCAATGTCTACAGCGGATGACTAAGGTTCATAGCGGATGACTTTAACACTTAAGTGCCCACAATGAACATACATGAATATTTAAGTGTCCATAGCGGACATGCTTGAATGTTTAAGTGTCCACAGCGGACATGCATGAAAACTTTCCTAAGTGTCCATAACAGACGTCCAACCCACAATGGACAATTGTGTTAACACTTATGTTCTGCCTATGTGAATTCTAGTCCCATACGACATCTTAGAGCATAAACTTAGCCTAGATCTACCAGAATGACACTTAACACCCAAAAAACATCATAGAAAATCCTTGAAAGCATACAATATTCGTATGAAATCATCATTTTCTTGAAAAAACATACTTTTGTTAAGAAACACCTTTATAATACACATATCAGCCCCAAACAAGTAGAAAACATGTAAAAGAGGGGATCTAGAACTCATCTTAACCAGCTTTCGAGCAAACGACTACCAACCCAAGAGCAACCTGGAGTTCTAACAGCTATACACACGTAAACATTCAAACTTAACACATAGAAACACATAGATGTCTTTCTAGAAGCTTAAACCCGACTAAAACCGAGAAGAATCACCATGAAAACCTTACCTTCTTGAAGAATTTTCCACTTTCTCACTCTAGAACCGATGGGAGCTTTTTGTCTCTCTCTAGCCGAAAGTTTGAGTGCATGGGAGAGAGAGTTTGGGTGATCATCTCACTTTTAAACCCCATTATAGGCCGGTTTGGCCCTTGTACACTTTTACCCCCTTGCTTTTAAATAAATAGCTCGTTTGCTCCTTTACTTTTCTTTTTGGAAACTTTCGGGTGTTACATGTCCCTAGGATTCATGGCGACTTGGGTTTGCTTGTATATTACGGAATCCAAACTATTGAGCATTGTATAAGTAACATCCTCATCTTCCATCATTCTTTCAAGTATGGCAAGGTCAACTACCATGGTCTTGATTGATTGCATGTAGCCTATCACGTATTGATGTGGGCCTTTTATGCATTATTTCAATCGATACTGCAGTTGTTTTACATGCACCCTCGACGGGGAGACATATGTGGTGGAGATGATAGATTGTGAAAGGTTTCCAATGATTTCCTCAATAAGCAAAACGATCTTGGTGGAGCCATCAAGTTTGAGCCATCGATGAACTTATACAAATCGAGTCCATGCAGGAGTGCGTCGATTTGAGGTTTCAAATTGAGGTAGTCCATGGAAGTGAGTTTGAGCTACGCTGGGAAAGTCACCATGGTTAGGGTGCTCTTAGATCCTTTAACGTTAAGGGTTTATGAGATGGAGCTCTTTCTGTTTGTCACACCCCAGATCGGTACACCCCGGGTGTGTGAACCGAATTGATTGGTATTGCAATATAAGTCCTATTTTATTTGAAATCAACTATGAAAGACTTTTAGTGTCACACCCCAACTGATGGCGAAATCATCAAGGCTGATGAATATGAATCGATTGCTCAAAGCACATGCTATAAATGCGTTGAAATAATATTAAATATCATTTTTCTTGTAATAATAATAATAATAATAATAATAATAATAATAATAATAATAATAATAATAATAATAATAATAATAATAATAATAATAATATTAATAATAATGAAACAATACATTACAATCAAGTAAAAAAATTCAAGTAAACATAATAAATTGTCTTAAATTTTGACTAAATCTTAGCCCTAAATATGCATATAGATGTTCACTAATCAACATACCTGCCAATCATGTGAAAAGGTAACAAGTCACCTAACGAATTAGTTGGTAAGTAAACACCGATTTTACATACATATATAGATTGATTAAAATGATTGAAACAATTTAATTCACATGGTAATATTAAGACTTATAAATATAATAGTGTAACATATATGACAAACCAATCACAATCAACCAAATGATTGACTTGACTCAGTTCGCACAGGAAGCCTTATAATTGATTGATTGACTCAGGTTCTAATCAACACTTGAATATTTATATGGGGTGGGTTTGTCAAACAAATAGATCTATCATCATCACTCGAATAAGCATATGAGATGGATTTATCAAACCAATAGATCTATCATTGTTATCATGGTTATATGAATAAATGATTATGTTATCATCAAGTTTATCTTACTATGCACATATAATTACAAATAATAACATAGCATGTATTAAATTGAATTTTGAAATAGAATAATAATGATTAAATATATATCACATGATTTTTCCTAAATATAAAACATTAAAATAGGCTATGAATACTTACTTGATAATTATAAACGATTTGAAAATGATAGAATGCTATACTTGACACCATGATTCAACCTAAGGTTTGTTGTCTTTTTATTAGAATAATAATAATTTAAAAACTAGATATGAATTAGGTTTTGATTGGGATTTGAGTTTTTAAATAATTAGTTTTAAAATAAACTAACTAATTATATATCTTGATTAAATAAGACTAGAATAAATCAATTAAATAATTAAATCTAAAAAATAATAATGATTAATTAAAGAAATGGAATCATTAAATATTATTTAAATATTTAATTTATAATTATTAATCAAATAGTGTTTGAATATTAAAGTGTGCGAAAACTATTGATTAAATAATGGGATGCGGTTATTGTAAAAAGAAAGGAAAAACTAAAAATTATAAGAATGATTATTATCCATTAGATCTTAGATCCAAGGGCTAAGAAAATCTGGTGACATAATGGTAGATAATTGAAACTTTGAATGGTAGACCAATGGTATTTTAATATTAGGGTAGAGTTATACTAAAAAGGATGTTTAATCTAAAAAGGCTAAGAAGGATTGTGTGCTTGACACGTGTCCTTTTATTGTTTTAAAGAGAAGGGAATTTCAATCATTGTGTCAAATACATCAGTTCATTGTATCTTATACGTTCATTGTGTCATATATTTTACATCATTTGTTATGTATATTAATCATTTTTGTTTTATGTTTTAGATCATTTTGTGTTATTTTTGTCATTGTTTTTATAGATAATAAACTTGATATCTATCATTCTGTTTTACAATTAAAAATACACAATGACATACTTTCACCAATATATTTTTCAAAACTTATAGTGTTGAAGATAACACAATGTGTTATTTTTGTTATTTATTTTTTAATAGATTATATAAATTTGTTATCTATCATTGTGTTTTACCATTAGAAGCACATAATGTTTTATTTCACGCATGTCTTTTTCAAAACTTATAGTGTTAAAGATAACACAATAACGATCAAAAGACACAATGATATATTGTGTTATTTGGTCATTGATTTTAATGTATTAGATTAATTGTTAATTTACTATTTTGTTTTACATATTAAAGATACATAACAATGTTATTCCATCATTATATTTTTTTTTAACTTCATCATTTTAGAAAAGCACAATAGTATTCAGAAAAACACAATAACTAACAAAAAGACACAATAAACTACACTAGAAACACAAAGACAATATATAAGCTTAATAACGTAAAAAAATTTAATCTTTTTATAAAATTACTGTACTCGTTTTAAAGATAAAAAACACTCGTTTTTTGGTGTAATTTTTATTAAAAATAATGTCGTACATAAATTTTATGAACATTTTAAAAAAATGGGGAAACTTGCAAAAAGTTAACAAAAGTGGCTATCCTAAAATTCTCCTCTAACAAATTTTTTTCCTGCAATTTTGATTTCAAATGTTGATTAATGAGATGGATGGTTGATATTGCTTCTTACACTTTTTAGTTTTAAAAATTTTTGTATTTGAACCATTTCCTTAATATTAACCACGTTTTCAAATTCCACCTTTATTTTAAACGCTCGTAACTTTTACCTACAACATTATTTTTAATTTTCTTATAAACGAGGAAAACAAGAGAAACAATTTTATTTTTTTTATTTTTTCATTAATATTATTTTTTGTTTTATAATTTTTTTATTATGTTTTTATTAATTACTCTTTTGTCCTTGAAAACTAGTGGGTCTCATTGGTTTCTAAGAGTTCTCACAAATATATATATAGATACGTGTCTATGTAAATATATATATATATATATATATATATATGTATATGTATAGATGTTACGCATATAAATACACACGTATATACATATATATATACATACATACATATATATATATATATATATACACATATATACATACACATATATACATATATGTACACATATATACATATGTATATCTGTATATATATATATATATATCTGTATATATATATGCCTCTATTGAAACTAGTGCAAGTTCTTGAATTGTGACCCATGTTACCACAGTGTGAGCACTTTCTCCCCATTGTTGCTCAAAAATGTGTTGCAAAAACAAAGTAAAAATATGTATATATATATATATGTATATCTGTATATATGTATATATATATGTATATATGTATATATATATATATATATATATATATATATATATATATATATATATACAGATATACATATATATACAGATATATACATATATATATACAGATATGTATATATATATATACAGATATGTATATATATATATATATATATACAGATACGTATATGTATATATATACACACAGATATGTATACAGATATATATATATATATATATATATATATATATATGAAGGTTCAAAAGGCAATACCAAAAAGCGAGGAACTAAAGAATTAATTCTAGCAACACATTTTAATTATAAAGAATTTAACAAAAAGGCTAGAAAACTAAAAAAAGAAAAACAAAAAACCCTTATTTCCTCGCAACTAAGTAAAAAATAAAACGTCAAGTTGATTTCACTTGTGAAATAGACTTTTTATTGTGTAATACATCGATTTCACATGTGAAATGTGATGTTTTATTCTAGTTTTTATTTATATTTTTTAATTTTCTTTCTTTTTTTACGTTGAAATCGTTTGTCTGTGTTTTTATTTTTATTTTTATTATTCATCTTTTTTTTGATTTTTTTTGGAATTAAAACGTGTGGGTAGAATTGGTTACCTAGTTTTCTCTTTTTTGGTGTTCCCATTGAAACCTCCCATAAATATATATATATATATATATATATATATATATATATATATATATATATATATATACATATATATATATATACATATATATATATATATATACATATATATACATATATATACATATATATATATATACATATATATATATATATATATATATACATATATATATATATATATATTATCATCTTTGTTAAATACATATCGAGTTAAAGCGACAGTTCGATGCTCTAAGTCCAGCCTAAAGTGAAGAAATTAGTTCGTCAACACCGAATGATGTCGTTATATTTGAGTCAGTGTTGGGTTCTTGCGCAGACATATTAGAGGGATTGGACGTAAACTGTCTTCATTAAGGTTGATTTCCTTTACAACGAACTAGCCGAGCATCAATATGTAAATATTTTTATAAAGTGTATTTGAATACATATCCATATATATATATATATATATATATATATATATATATATATATATATATATATATATATATATATATATATATATAATCATCCTATTTTAAACACAGAATGAGTTGAAGCGACATTTTGATGCCCTAAATCAAGCCCAAAGTGTAAAAAGTAGTTCGTCAACATCAAATGATGTCGTTGTATTTGAGTCGGTGTTGAGTTTTCGGTGTAGACGTATTAGAAGGATTGAGCATAAACTGCCTTCATCTGTAGGGTTGAGTTCCTGATGTTATTTGTTTGGTACTTAATATATTTGGTTTCGTTTTTTATGAGTTTATGAATATAAAATGAAATTACTTTGAGATATGTTATGTTGCAAGTGTTTGGAGCTTAAAAGTGACAATTTGGAGTTTTAACGTGTGCACGGAAGGTGGTATAAGTGAAGATAAAGCAAATTAAAGTAAAGTGACTCAAAATGAAGCCCAGCGCATAGTACTCTAAACCCAGCGCACTATAGAAGAAAAACTAAAGTTTAAGAGGAGCCAACGCCCTATGTCCCCCCCCCCCCGGGGGCATGTCTTGGGCTTCAACTCCCGATTTTTTGGAATTTCAAGCATTATTTAAAGATAACTCAAAGGTTTCGAACCTAACTTCTTCCCTGCGACTTATGGACGCTTTGGAGGTTATTTTTAATGAGTTTTTCATAATAAATTCAACCGAATCAAACGCCAACAACATCTATTCGGTCATCAAAGTTCCAATCATGCCGATGAGCATCTAATTTATATGTAATCACTTCTAGGATAAGAGTTCTTATAAGTGAAACACAAGGGTTAGTTCGAATTGATGTTATTGGTTATTTTATTTTGAAACAGGATTCTAGTTGTGAGTTTAGTTAAAGTTAAATACTAGTTTATGTTTAAGTATTTGTATGCTTTTATTCGCATTTGGTTTTCTTGCATTATAAGCAGTTTATTTTCTATGTGAAGTTTTTACATAAATGAGTTGTTAATTGTGTAAACGGATGAGTCTTAAAAGATAGTTTCATAATTACCATTTTAATTAAACGATTTGGTAAACCCTTCACTATAAATATATATAGATACATATCTATATATATGTATGTGTATATATATATATATATATATATATATACATATATATATACACACGTATATACATATATATATATATATATATATATATATATATATATATATATATATATATATATATATATATATATATATATATATATAAAAGTGAAGGTTCAAAAGGGAACACAAAAAAAGTGGGGAAGTAGAGAACTAATTCTAGACGCACATTTTAATTATAAAAAATTTAACAAAAAGGCAAAGAAAGGAAAATAAAAATAAAAACAAAAAACCCTTATTTCATTGAAACTAAAAAAAAGAAAAAATATTAAAAATTAAGAAAAAAACGTCAACTTGATTTCACTTGTGAAATGGACTTTTTCTTGTGTAATACATCGATTTCACATGTGAAATGTGATGTTTTTTCTATTTTTTGTTTATATTGTTTGCTTTTCTTTCTCTATTTACGTTGAAATCGTTTGCCTGCATTTTTATTTTTATTTTTATTATTTGTCTTTTTTTGGAATAAAAATGTGTGGGTAGAATTGGTTACCTAGTTTTCTCTTTTTTGATGTTCCCATTGAACCCTCCCATATATATATATATTATCATCTTTGTTAAATACATATCGAGTTAAAGCGACAGTTCGATGCTCTAAATCCAGCCTAAAGTAAAGAACTTAGTTCGTCAACACCGAATGATATCGCTGTATTTGAGTCAGTGTTGGGTTCTTGCCCGTACATATTAGAAGGATTGGGCGTAAACTGTCTTCATTTGCAAGGTCGATTTCCTTTACAGCGAGCTAGCCGAGCAATAATATGTAAATAATTTTATAAAGTGTATTTTGAATACATACACACACACACACACACACACACACACACACACACACACACACACACACACACATATATATATATATATATATATATATATATATATATATATATATATATATATATATATATAATCATCTTATTTTAAATACAGAATGAGTTGAAGCGACATTTTGATGCCCTAAATGAAGCCCAAAGTGCATAGTTCGTCAACATCAATGATGTCGCTGTATTTGAGTCGGCGTTGAGTTTTCGGTATAGAGGTATTAGAAGGATTGAGCATAAACTGTCTTCATCTGTAGGGTTGAGTTCCTGATAGAGTGTTATTTGGTTGGTACTTAACATATTTGGTTTCGTATTTTTATGTTTTTATGAATATAGAATGAAACTACTTTGAGATATGTTATGTTGCAGGTGTTTGGAGCTTAAAAGCGACAATTTGGAGTTTTAACGTGTGCACGAAAGGTGGTATAAGTGAAGATAAAACAAATTAAAGTAAAATGTCTCAAAATGAAGCCCAACGCATAGTGCTCTAATACCAGCGCACTATAGAAGAAAAACTAAAGTTTAAGAGGAGCCAACGCCCTATGCTCCCTACCCCCCCCCCCCCCCCCCCCGCGTGCGCGCGCACACTATGCGCGTCTTGGGCTTCAACTCCCGATTTTTTGGAATTTCAAGCATTATTTTAAGATAACTCATAGGTTTCAAACCTAACTTCTTCCCTGCGACTTATGGACGCTTTGGAGGCGATTTTTAATGAGTTTTTCACTACAAATTCACCCGAATCAAACACCAACAACATCTATTCAGCCATCAAAGTTTGAATCATGTCGATGAGCATCTAATTTATTTGTAATCTCTTCTAGGAGAAGAGTTCTTATAAGTGAAACACTAGGGTTAGTTCGAATTGATGTTATTGTTATTTTATTTTGAAACAAGATTCTAATTGTGAGTTTAGTTAAAGTTAAAGACTAGTTTATGTTTAAGTATTTGTATGCTTTTATTCGCATTTGGTTTTCTTGCATCATAAGCAGTTTATTTTGTATCTGAATTTTTTACATAAATAAGTTGGTAATTGTGTGAACGGGCGATCTTAAATGGTAGTTTCATAATTACCACTTTAATTAAATGGTTTTGTAGTCATGTCTATATGTGCTTCCCAAATCAATTCTTATAAAACCAAATGTGGATTTCTTAACTTAAATCTTGGAAGTGGTTGTCTTATTCTCATAAGTTTTAAACCCATAATCAAAATCATTGTTTTCCTAATTGTTTTCGTTTAATTTATCTTGCACTTTAGATAAAAAAACCCCAAATATATTTGCTTTTCTGTATTTTAGTTTCACGTTTCGATCTCTTAATCATAAAGTTTTATATTTTTCATTAGTTTCATCGTGGAGACAATTCTTACTTATCCATACTTATTATAGGTATTTAAGTCATTTCAATTAAATTGTTTTTGATGCAACCACGACAACTCGATCAGTTCCTTTGTTTAATACCTTCGGCACTTAAAAGTATTTTATATTTAGTTGGTTAATTTAGTTTCAGAAAAATGCATATATAGTCCCTATAGTTTGATCATATTACAAGTTTAGTCCTTAAATTTTACAAATTGAAACTTAAATCAAAGTTTTAACACTTGGTTGCAAGTTTAGTCCCCACCGTTAGGTCTGTTAGTTTTTACAACCTTGGGACTAAACTTGCAATATTATCAAACCACAATGATTATTTATGCAAGAAAAAATTGAAATTAAAAAGAAAAAAAAAACTAAAAAATCCTTTGTTTTTTTAACCTTTATTTTATTTTTTTAAAGAATCAATCTAGTTTGAATTCTTGAAACCATAAATACGACAAATTTGTTTATGACAAAGCTGGAGTTTAACATATATTCTAAACGCGTTGTGACTTGAATACTTAAAAACAATAGTCTAGATTTTATAAATAATTTAGCATTTGAATACGCACATATATACGGTAAAATTGGGTTTAAATATAATAAACATCATTTGGGTCAAACACACGTTTGAACTTATGGATTAATTAAATAAATAACAGGACTTAAACGATAAAATCTAGTAGCTATATTTTGGATACGAGCAAAACCCATTACATCTACAAATTTTTTTCAACATCAATCGAATTATGCTGAAATAATACATATCCGAGTAGTCACAAAAATTCAAGTGATATTTTTATAGGTGTCTTTTTCAAAATGTTACTTCCAAAAATTGTCGATTTCAATTGTAACTTCATAATGTAACTTCTAAATTATATTGTGGCTGCAAGTAAATATAACTTTTAAAATATAAAATAGAAATCACTTCAATTTTTTTTCAGCATATTTGATTATGCTAAACAAGCATAACAAATTCTTGCCAAATAAATGAATTATCAACATTGCATGATGAGGAACAAAATCAATCATATGGACCTGAGACCTACAACCGAACATGAAGAAATTGAAATCGAATTAACCAACTAGGTAGGTGAATTAAATCAAAGGCGATCACTGTTTTCTTAGATGCGCATGTTGAAGAAGATAAAACAAAAAACATTTACGGTTGCAGCAAATTTGGAAAGTCAAAATGCCCTTTTTGTCTTTTTTAAATTATTTTTAAACTTTTGTTTTATTTTTAAGTTTTTATTTGATTTTGTAAACTTTTACTCAATTTAGTTTTTTTTTAATATTGGAATTGCACAAATGGCCCCTCTTATTTGGCAATACTACAAGTTTAGTCCTTTGGTCGTTAAAAAACTAATAGACCTTCAACGACGAGGACAAAATTTGCAACTATCTAACAAAACGTTTGGACTAAATTTGTAATTATAAAATCTAGAGTTAACTTCGCTTTTGCTCCCTAAGGTTTGACAAAAAAAAACCATTTTCCTCCAAAAGATTATAAAACATTAATTTTCCTTCAAAAGTTTCACAACTTGTTTCAATTTCAGTCCAAAAGTTTAATTAGTTGTTTCAACTTGAATCCAAAATAGTAAAGCTTTTGGATTAAAATTGAAACAACTATAAAACTTTTGGAGGTAAATTGATATTTCTAATCATTTAGAGGAAAATAGTTACTTCTGTCAAATCTTAGGGAGCAAAACTGAAATTAACTCTAAAATCTAAGTACCAAAGTTGCAATATGGTTAAATCATAAGGATATTATGAATTTTCTCTTTATAAACATGTTTGAAGTTTGTTAACTGGGTTAATCTGGATACTTAGTCTGTGTTAGTAGTTTGCATTAAGCATTTGGTTATCGAAAATCAAGCGCAGACAATCCTTGTATTGTGTGTATCTAAACATCCTAGGGCATCCCTATGTGTTGTAAGTTTAGTTTGAGTGTAAATGGGTCCAAATGGTATGGATGAACTTTAGTTGACTAAAAGTTAGATGTGTTAAATGTACCAAAGTGGATTCATTTTGATCTGTTGGAATTATAATAAACTTAAATGGTCTAGGTTTTAGTTTAAATGTATCAAAATGACCCAAACATATTTTTGATCTGTTGAAACTATAATGCTACTTTAAGTATTAGTGGGTTAAAATGGCACATATGAACTTTTATAAACCGAAAATTGGATGTGTTAAGTGTATTTAAGTGTGTTTGGATCATTTTGAAATGTTAGACTATAATTGACTTAAATAATCTGAGTTTTAATATAAATAAGTTAAAATGAACTAAACACACTTGATAAACATAAAAAATCCTACTTTGAGTTAAAAATGGTTAAAATGACAAGATGAACTTTAGTAGACTAAAAGTTTGATGTGTTAGTTTAAATGGGTCAAAATGACCAGAAAACAATTGATAAATTTAAAAACATCGTTTTGAAAGGGTCAAAATGAAACGGGTGAACTTTAGTAGACTAAAAGTTGGATTTCTTAAGTGTATCAAATTGGTTTTGGGTCATTTTAACCCGGTGGAATTATAGTAGACTTAAATGATCAAGGTATTAGTTTAAATAAGTCAAAATGACCTAAACTCACTTGATAAACTTAAAAACACCGTACTTGAGTTTAAAAGGATCAAAATGACATAGATGAACTTTAATAGACTTAATATAGTGAAAACGCACTTGGTAAATGTATTAGATAAGTTTAAAAGTTTGTGTATTAATAATATGTAGTTCATTAGTAACTTATAATGTATACTTTATTTTGTAGGATCAAATTGCAAATTTATTTCAAGACCTGACTTTTTTACACGACTTTCATAGTATATGGATACAAAGAACACACAATTTCAAGCTGACAAAGATGACTCAGATGAGAGGGACGAATAATGTATTGGATCACTAGTTTATGTTTGGTTTTGATAGTTTTACATTTGAGTTATACAAGGTATTTGAAGTAGTTAATGTTTATGTACTTTGTATGTTAAACATGATATTTTGTTTTGTTAGCTTTAATTGTATCAAAGTGATTACGGTATTTTGTAATGTATTTGTGTTCTAGAAAATCTGTATATGTAACGTTGATTTGTGAACACTGTAAATTTTGGAAATATAAAAAAAGTGAAACGTGACGAAAACTAATAGCGGCGACATAAGTCGTCGGTAATAAGCTTCACTAGAATGACGTGTCGGCATTTAATCGGAATCATAAATGTCTTTAGAGGAGACAAGTGTCACTGCTATTGGGTCCTTTACTAGCGACATTATTAGCGGTCGATCCATCAATGGTGATTAATTCTCAATAGTGACCAATTTTATACAATGACTTAATACCAGTGACAAGTAGCGGCTTACTAATAGCGGCAACATTTGGGAGCTTTTGCGGCAACTTTTGTCAAAGCTTCTGGTCCAATTCTTTGTAGTGTAATGTGTTAGTATTTTAAGTTGAAGACTTGCTTCTGCTTGTAGATAAATAGTATAGTTGTATCATTGATATGGGTCTCGAGGCTCTTTGATCCATAACCATATGAAGGCATGGTATTATCGCTTACTATATATTTGTTCATGATTTTGGGTTTGTTTCGTTGGTTTTCTCAACTCGAATCACATACTACTACTATCTTTGTACGTTTTCGTTTTGGTTTAATGGGGATTTTGCTAGCAAATCATAAAACAGCACCTTGTTCTCATATATTAAAAACGAGGGTTCGAAAAAGAATAATTTTGTATTTTAAGTTATGTCTTGTCATTTTCTAAAAAGTTGTCACTTGTGTATTTAACTGGATAAAATATCTATGGCGGATACAATTAGGTTCATTGGATATTTTTGGTGTCTCAATGGAATCATTGGAAAATTTATTCTAGTTCTATTTATAAATTAATGTGAAGAAATTGAATTTTAATAATCTATACTACTAATCATTGGCGGATAATAATTTATACTATTAATTTGACCGGTAACATTTTTAATTTTTACTTTTATTACCAACAACAGTTATAATGACATAATTATCAAATACTTATGCTTGATTTTATACTCAATTTAGCTTGTATGTTACTTTATTTCATTCATAATCACTATTTTAAACAAAACTGAGTGCAAATAAAATGTAAATATTTGATAAGTATGTTACTATAACTTTGTTGGTAGTAAAAGTAAGTTGAGAGTGTTACCGTTCAAATTAATAGTACGCATTATTATCGACCAATGTAATAGTTTTGATTATTAAAATATAATTTGTCTCTAATCTAATTCTCGTATTAAGATTTTTTTTCTACATTTTCTCATTTCTATGTATAAAAAAGGTTGAGAGTTAAATCTTATAAGGGTGGCGAGGGCGTACCCACCATGAGCCGATGGCGAGGCATGGCGCCGAGTGGCACCACCGTCGCCACCTCCCTCTACGCCGAATTTTCTCGTTGTCATGGCATATACTTGTTGCGATTGTGCCCTATATGTGTGTGTGGTGTAGTGTATTATGGTGTGATAACACCGCCGTCATCAAATTTGAATGTGTGGTATAATTGGCATATAAAAAATTGATTGGTATGTTTAAGGTGTAATGTGATGACCCTTCACCCTAACGTGTATATATAAATGATTAATAAATATAAATTAGGAATTTTCTAAAAAAATATTTTTGGTTCAAAGATTGAAACGATTTGATTTATGGTTCACATCACTTTTATAAATCATGTCGAGCCTGTTGATTGTGACTATTTTAAGTCAGACCAGCCAGATTACTACAAAGAGGAACTTTCACAACAGTCATAGATTTTAGTGTTATGATATACATTATTAATGTTGCCTTCTCCTTGACGAATTTTAAAAAGTAATGTAGATTTCAAAACAAATTGATAAAAGTATTATACATTTTTTTTCTAAATTAAAAGTACAGTAACTTGGTTAAAACATAGGGTTACTTTCGACTCAAGAATGTTTTATACATGTATGTGTGTGTATATATACAGTTTTTTATTTTTTTACAACTAAATATAAATTAAAAAAAAACTAAGTCGTATTCTTTTAAATATTAGATGTTATGATTAATGAGAATAATGAAGGCCAAAGAAGGGAAAAGTTTCATGTGAGTGGTACTTACACATGGATTAGTTGATCCTAAGAGAAATGAAAAGCCCGTTAGATAGTATGTTTCACGCAAGTTTCATAAGGGAATTAGAGTTGAAGTAAGTAGATCGATAGATCATTTGGTCCCATTAATTTTGCCGGAATGGGTAATATGTTCTCAGACGATGTTGCTCCAGTCTGAACTAATTGGCTGGCAATCTTAGTTCACACGTAAGCATGTGACCTACAACTGACCATCAATGACGTGACATGCCTCAATGACTAGGAGAGCGAAAGTTGAGTCAAAGTTGTCCAGCCTATGGTTACAAATTATTTTAGGAGATTACAAATTGTAAATGATTCTATAACCTACATCAATCAAGCCAATGATCTCTTGGCCTAGAGGTCAAGGGGGAGGTGGAAGGCTTTACCTCTCTTGGAGGTCCAAGGTTCAAACCTTGGCATTGGCGAATATTACTAACGTGATGATACTAACAACTAACTAGTCGTTCAAAAAAAAAAACCTACATCAATCAAATGATTTCAATATCGTTATCCTTTTCAACCTATCTTAAATAGTGGTTTCAATTATGACATGACACGAAAACAGAGCATGAATTAATTATTATGAAATTTTTGGGTTTAAATTTGGGTTTGGTTATTTGGACACCCCCTCCCATTTTAAATCAACACCCGAGTGTCCTATACGCCGTGTATGGGTCCATACGAGGCATATAGGGTGCAAAAACATTCCCTGACATGCGACCCTATACGCGGCGTATGCGCCGCCATACGCCGCGTATAGGGTCGCATGTCAGGGAATGTTTTTGCACCTTATACGCTGCGTATGTACCCATACGCGGCGTATAGGACACCCGCGTGTTGATTTAAAATGGAGACCCTAACATCAACCTGTCAGACGAGGTGTCATTCCGATGTCGGCGGAGGTCATACGTGGCGTATGGGCCCATACACAGCGTATGGCTTCAATTTTTTTTCCTTAACACACTAGGAACGCATGAGACTGTTGTGGACGGTCTGCCCAAGTCATATATTAAATTGATGTGGCTAGTACGTTATGATCTAAGTCAGGTCATACCCAATAATAAGCTAAACAAACACCTACAATATTTGTTTTATGATATGATCATGTAAATAAATATTGACACTTGAAGTATTTAGAAATTGGGTTTCTAAATATTTGCACTAGTGTTATGAATAAATTATATGGATAATTTATTCTAAAGAGAGAGTACTTTGTATTGTTATTCAAATGGTTGAACAAACAATACAAGTGTTTTGTCCGCATTTCTTTTGTTCATCCGTATTTTCTATATGCGGATGTGTTACTGAGGAAATACGGATGAATGTTCCTCATCCGCATTGACTAATGCGGATGTGCATTTGGGGAAATGCTGAAGGAATTACTTCATCTGCATTTACTAATACGGATTAGCATTTAAGGAAATGCTGATGAGACTGATCATCCGCATTTACAAATGCGGATGAGCATTTATGGAAATGTTGAAGTTACTTATCCGCATTGACAAATACGGATGTACATTTGGGAAATGCGGATGGAGTTCTTTCTTCCTCATTTACAAATGCGGTTAGAGTTTGTTCATCCGCATTTACTAATGCGGATGAATATTAGAGAAATACGGATGGGATAAAGGGATGGGTCCCACCCACTTTTCTCTCACTCTGAAATTCAGTGTCATAGGACGTGCAATATATGATTGCATTCAACCACTCTCTCTGATAACTTACAACACACACAAAGGTGCAATCGGTGTGCTACTGTAGCTTTTCTCTCGATCGGTAGAGGAAACCAAGAACAAAACCCTATTCAAGAAAAATCCTTGCAACCTGGTGTATTGTTGGAGGCTTGGGGTAGACAAGCTTGAGGTTTCCTGCTTTGGAGGCTGCTAATCAAAGATCTTTTTCCTCTGTCCTATTCGAGAGGTAGATTTCTTAACACCCTATGGTTGTTTGTAAGCATGTTTTTTCATATAATGATCCATTACGGGTTTTCTTTTACAGTCACAATAAAATTAGTTTATATATCAACTGTAATAAGTTTTTCATTCAATTTCCATTGCGTTTTCATTTTATAAGGATAAAATAACACTGATAAACTTGTGAAAACCCAACAGTGGTATCAAAGCCGGTTATATGGATACATGCTTCATCTGGACTGAATTCTCGGTTTCTTGCTATTATTCACCAACAGACCTAAAATTCAGGTCTATGTTTCCCCTGTTTTTCAAGATTCTATTTTACATACATATTGTAATCTTGAAAAACTTAATTATTTGGATGATTTGAGTTGTTTGGACAAGAATCATGATATTCGGTTTGTTTATACATTAACCAAAAATCTATGATTCAAGGGGAAAACTCTCGGATTTTGCTTACATATTTGGATATGTATCTTGATGTTCATAATCTAGCCTAGACCTTGTGTTTGGTTGTGTTGTGATTTGTATTTGATTATTCAAAGGGTTGTAATAATTAAATTTATTTGTTCTTCCTATTGGCTATGTAATTTATTTATTTTCGTTTGGTATGTAAAATAAATAGGTTAGTTACATTTCACTTTTACTGGAAAACATATATAGGATATATAATTTTGTAAAAGAAGATGCAACAAGAATGTTTTTTGGTTTGGGCTAATTTTATGCCCAAAGGGCTTTATAGCTCTTAGTGGGATTTAAGGCCAATAACCGAAAACATATTTTGAAGGCCCAAAAGGGTTTGGAGCAGAATTTTAAGTCCATTTGGAAGCTCAAATCAAATGCAAGAATCACAATACAAAGTGGACACTTGAAGCATTTGGATGCGGGATCAAGTGGGAGTTCACTAGCAAAAGTGTTACCCTTAGGAAGGACCTAATAACTCACTTGTTTCGGCCAACAAGTGATGTTAAATTAGCTGGCTATGGTTATGAACTTGTTGTTGTGTGTGTTGCTTGTATGGTTGATTTAATTTATTGTTCATATGATATTTGGATATGCACTATTAAACAATTTCAAATCAACAACAAGCTGCAAACGGTTCTTTTGAAAACATTAACATGGGTAATAAAATGGTTTTATTAAAGGTTAATGTTTTCACAATAAAATTGGATTTTATTGAAAGAACCTTGGAAATTGGTTTCACTCGTGTACCACGCATTTGAATGCATGCAAATGTAAGGTACAAAATGTTTTCATAACTAGAATTAATGGAAACAAAATCCCTTTTAAACAAGTTTAACACCATCCTTTTATACAACACTCTAATCACCTGGAAACTATTTATGGGATAAAGGTCATCTAACCACATTTAGGAAACTTGTGTGTTTGAGGTGGGTTTAACATATTTGTGGGATAAAGGTCACCTAACCACCTGTATGTGTAAACTCACACGTGTGTGTATGTAGGACGACTTGAGTTGGAAATCATGTGTATAGGGTCATCGAAGCATGGCGTACAATGGTGTTGATGGGATTAAACATGCCGACTAAACATAAAGATGTTTAACCGATCTCATAAACTAGAAGTTGTAAAGGGTTGCAATTGTCAAAAGTTGACTACCTTGTTAATTTGAATAATGGGATAAAGGTAACCTAACCATTATTTGAATGTAACGTTGAATTCTTGATTTTAATTGTTAATTGTCTATGAGACATGAAAGGGTATTAATAGTTAAAATGTCT
This sequence comes from Flaveria sonorensis, assembly GCA_025506505.1. NCBI lineage: Eukaryota > Viridiplantae > Streptophyta > Magnoliopsida > Asterales > Asteraceae > Flaveria > Flaveria sonorensis. Next base: position 19,299,237 of record CM046429.1, read on the forward strand.
TTTTTTTTATAAATACTAAAATTAAACTTTGTTTATATTGTAGTTATGGCCGCAAATAATAACAACGCTACCTTCCCGACCGTCCATAACCTGTCACTGAGAACTATCCTGGAAAAGGATCGTCTGAATCATAATAATTTCATGGATTGGTTTCGAAACTTGAGAATTGTTCTCAAGCAGGAAAAGAAATCATACGTGTTGGACGATCCTATTCCCGATGAACCCAACATTGATGATGTTGATGCCTACGAGGATTGGGTTAAGCACACTGAGGATTCTGTGGAAGTTTCTTGCCTCATGTTGGTAACCATGATTCCCGAGCTTCAAAAGGATTTTGAACATCACGGGGCATACGACATGATTACCCAGCTGAAGGAAATGTTCCTTCAACAAGCAAGGGTAGAGCGCTTCGAAACGGTTCGAGCGCTTCATGCATGTCGAATGGAAGAAACCCAATCTGTATCATCTTATGTGATGAAGATGAAAAGCCGCATTCATCGCCTCGAAAGGCTAAATTGTCCCGTCTCAAAAGAGTTGGCCACGGATTTGATCCTCAATGGTCTAACGAAGAAGTTTGAGACTTTTATCATGAATTATAACATGAATGGATGGGACAAGAGCATTGGGGAACTTCATGCAATGCTCAAAACAACTGAGGCAGGGATGGGTAAAAGGGTTTTACCAATTCTCACGATCAATGAGGGTGGCAACAAGAAGAGGCATCACCCCGAACCCAAGGCAAATGTTGCCAAAGGCAAGGGGTACATCAAAGGAAAGGGTAAGGGAAAGACTAAAGCGAGACCACCAAAACTGAGGCTTAAGAAGCCAAAGGTTATGGAGAACGATCCATGCTTTGAGTGTGGTGAGATAGGACATTGGAAGAGGAATTGTCCAATCTATCTCAAGGAGTTGAGAAACAAGAGGGATGCTGGGCAGACCTCAGGTACAGCTTTCATGATCCATATTAAACTTAATGTTATTTCTTCAAACACATGGGTATTAGATACCGGATGTGAAACTCATATTTGCAATTTTTTGCAGGGGTTCAAAAGAAATAAGCATTTTAAGAAGGGCGATACTAGTCTCTATATGGGCAACGAAGCAAAGGTTGATGTCGAAGCCCAAGGAGACTACATCTTGAAGCTTCCAAATGGTTTGGAAGTCATTTTGAAGAATGTTTTGTATGCTCCTAGTTTGACTAGGAACATAGTTTCTGTTTCCCTTCTAAAACAATTTGGTTATGTATTAAAGTTTGTAAATGATGGTATTTGTGTATTTATGGATGATATATTTTATTTTAAGGCTATGCCTTTTAATGGTATTTATGAATTTGTTCATGATGACTCATCCTTTAATAACTCGTTATACCAGTCGAGCACCAAGAAACTTAAAATGGGTTTAAGTGAATTATATCTTTGGCATTGTCATCTTGGTCATATAAACAAGAATTGTATTCAAACACTTCAAAAGAATGGTCTGAAGAGGGTTCAGTTGATAAGTGTGAATCTTGTTTACAAGGAAAGATGACCAAGGAACCCTTTAGTGGTACTAACCAACGGACAAAAGGCTTATTAGGAATCATGCATTTGGATGTATGTGATCCTTTTAAAGCAATGACAAGGAATGGTAAAAGATACTTCATTACCTTCATCGACAATTATAGTCTTTATGGTTATGTCTACTTGTTGAGACACAAAGATGAAGCTTTTGAAACGTTCAAAATCTTCAAGAATAAAGCAGAAAATCAACTCAACAAAACCATCAAAGTTCTTCGTTCAGATAGAGGAGGTGAATACCTTAGTGATGCCTTTTAAGATCATCTTAGGAGTTGTGGGATTGTCTCACAGCTTGCTCCACCCGAAACACCACAACATAATGGTGTGTCTGAGAGGAGAAACCGAACCCTATTGGATATGGTTTGATCTATGATGGATAGAAACGCACTACCTCTGTCATTTTAGGGTTCCATATGGCTCTTCGCGGCCCGTATTCTGAATATGGCCCCAACCAAGAAAGTGGATAAGACACCTTTTGAAATATGGTATGGAAGGGTTCTATCGTTATCATATTTAAAGGTATGGGGTCGTGAGGTTTATGTTAAGCAAAACACCCCAAACAAGTTAGAAAGCCTATCCACTAAATGTATCTTTGTAGGATATCCCAAAGACTCGATGGGATATTACTTCTACAATCCAACAGAGCAAAAGGTATTTATGGCTCGAAAGGCTAAGTTCTTGGAAACTCAATTCCTTATAGAAGGAACTACCGATAGAACAGTTGAACTTGATGAGGATCGAGAACCACAGGCCGATACACGTTTGGTTGATACTAGCAATCAACAAGAGGTTGTTGATAATGATAAAGTGGTTGATCAATACACCCAAAACGTTTGCAGATCTGGTAGAACTAGCTATCCACCCGAAAGATATGGATTTTTCATGAATGGATGCTATGTAGTTGACTCGAATGAACCAACTACGTACCATGATGCATTGTCCAATTCGGATTGTGACAAGTGGCTTGAAGCCATGAACGTAGAGATGCAATCCATGTATGACAACCAAGTGTGGGAATTGGTTTTGCCACTGCTTAACTCCAAACCGGTTGGAAGTAAGTGGGTTTTCAAGAAGAAAACCGATATGCATGGAAACTTGGATACTTATAAAGCGAGACTTGTAGTAAAAGGTTTCACTCAAACTCAATAGGTTGATTATGATGAAACTTTCTCGCCTGTGGCAATGCTAAAGTCAATTAGGATATTATTTGTTATAGCTGCATATTATGACTATGAGATTTGGCAAATGGATGTCAAAACTGCTTTCCTTAATGGACATCTCGAAGATAATGTCTATATGGTTCAGTGATGTGTGTGCGTTGGAATGAGATTTTAAGTGTTTAAACGTCAAATATTACGTATGATTATTCGTTTATATGCGTGTGATTGAGTTGAATAGGTTGACTATGAGTTGGAAGTGATTTTGTAGGAAAAACAAGGAATTTGGAAGCTTACATGATAAAACAAGTCATTGGAGGGGTCAAGAAACGAAGTTTCAAAGTGCAGCAGAAAGGCCTCCACCGTAGCCTACTGTAGCCACCGTAGGCTACGCCAGCTCAAGAAAAAAAATCAGCAGAAAGGGTCCCAGCGTAGGCTATGCTGTCTGGCGTAGGCTACGCCAGGACAAATTTTGAAAACCTATAAAATCGCGTTTTTGTTATGTTTCAGCCACCACTTGATTCTCATTCGACCTAAGACGAAAAAAGACGTATTTTTTGGAAGTTCTGGGATCGATTTTTCACCATTCCAACCCACAAAAACAAGATTCAATCATCCGGAATGCAAATCAACAACGGTTTTGAAGATCATTCAAGAACAATGAGCGGCTAATCCTCTCGTGATCGACTTCGGGTATTAGGTTTTGCATGATTAGGCTTTTGTTTTTGTTTAACTTTGTTGGGATTAAACTTTAGAACCTGTTAAGTTCTTTTATGAGTTTAACTTGTGTTTTGATTATTTAAACAACGACGTTGGTAAACTTTTATTTGAATATCATTTAATCTTCCGGAAATTATATGATTACAAGTTTTGGTTTCTAATTGAATTGGCGTTGTGTATCAAGACCCATTAAGTCCTGATTATCGATATCACTTAATCATCGCACGTATAGAGTCCCTATTAAGGATTTCCCAGGAAGTTAAACTAAACAATTGCTGAAAACCAAACCTAGAACCGAAGTGGATTACTTTCTCTTATAATCGTTTTCTTAATCAAGTTTGATTCTTTCCAAGTTGTTTTCTTAGTTTATTTATTAATTATTCCAAAAATCCAATTTTCACAGCCAAGAGGCAATAGTTAAGTAATTTGTTAATTTACTTAATCATTATTTTCTAAATCAAAATACAACACACCGACCACTAATTCCACGAGGATCGACAACCCTACTTACCCTAACTAGTTTAAGGTGAATAGGAACACACATTTTAACATCTTATTTGATTGATACTTCGACATCGATCAAATTTTGGCGCCGTTGTGCATCTTGCTGAATTTGGAGGTACTGCAACAGAAGAACCATATGTGCATCTTGCTGAATTTGATGCAATATGTAGCACTATTGGTGGGAATCACTTCACACAAGATGAAGTAAGGTTGCGGTTGTTCCAATTCACTTTGAAAGACAGAGCTAAGCAATGGTTCCTTACCTTGCCTGACAATAGTATTCACACATGGCAAGAAATGCAACAAATATTTTTAGATGAATATTACTCTATGGGTAAGACCAGTGACGCAAGAGAGGCTATTCGATCTTTCCAACAACAAGCAGGGGAACAATTTCATGAAGCATTCACAAGATTCAAGGAATTGATCCGCATGTGTCCTCATCATGTATTGAAAGGTGGGAATTGATAAAGGCTTTCTCGGATGGATTGACGACTGAGGAAAGAAAATATTTATATTCTACAAGCAATGGCACATTCCTTTCTAATCATGAAGATGCAAACTGAGAATTTTTAGAAAGAATGTGTAGAAACTCCAAGGCGCAAGCCTCTGCCAATAGACGATCTAAACCTAATTCGGTACGATCAGCCACGGTTGACTATGAGACTAAGGAGCGGATTGCAGCATTGGAAAGACAATTGGCAAGGTTAGGGCGAACGGGTACAAAGGAGGTTGCAACTGTAGGATACGATGTGTGTGAAGAATGTGGTGAGTTAGGTCATAATGTTGATGCGTGTCAGTTAGTGATAGAATGAAAAGAGGAAGTTAATCAAGTTTACGGAGATAGAAAGCAATTCGATATGAATTCCAATACTTATCATCCCGGACTAAGAAACCATCCTAATTTTAAGTATGGGAATGCTTCAAGCCAAATGAATCCTAACTTTCAAGGTAATAACCAAGGTGTTCCCACATACCCTCACTGAGCACATGGGAATTACAATCCAAGTGGTTATCAAAGAACTTCGTATGCTTAAGGAAACAATCAAGGGAGTTACAACCACGGGGGACAACAAGGAAGTTCATCACGAAACCATCAACATAATTCTCAAACTGGAGTAGTTGGGGGTGAAGAATCTACAAATGCAAAGTTGGATGCTCTGATGAATATGATGAAGGAAAATATGCAAGAGAATAAAAGGGAAAATGAAATCAGAGATAAGGCTTACGAAGCATTAAACAAACAAGTAGGTCAACTAGTAGAAGATGTGGCTCAAATCAAAAGAAACCCTGGGAAGCTGCCAAGTGACACCACAATCAATCCTCAACATCAGGGAACTTCCACAAAGAATGTCAGAAATGTGCAAATCAATCAGGTAAGTACCCTTCGTAATGGTAAAGTTTATGATAACAAGTTTGGTTCTCCACCACCATTCGTAGAGGGGGTGGTGGAAGATGTCAATAGTGATAGTGAAGATGAACAGGAACCTGTTTTAACAAAATCAACGAAAAAGGTAACATTTCAAGAGGTAACCAAACCGGTTTTAAAAGATAATGTAGATAAAAATAAGGATAAGGTATTGGAGAACAATGTCATTCCTTACCCTTCAGCTTTAATTGAACCGAAAAAGATAGTAAATAAAAGAGGTTCACAACAAGACGAGATGTGGGAAATTTTTAAACAAGTTAAAGTGAATTTACCTCTTTTAGATGCAATAAAACAAGTTCCTGCTTATGCCAAATACCTGAAAGATATGTGCACTCAAAAACGAACTCACAAGTTTCCTAAGAAGCTTGATGTCCCAGCAAATGTAAGTGCCATCTTGTCAGGTAATCTTCCACCTAAGCTTAGGGATCCAGGAGCGACTATTATTTCTATTCAAGTTGGTGAATTTAAAGTTGCTCGGGCGCTACTCGATCTTGGGGCTAGTGTTAGTATCCTACCTGGGAGTTTATATGACCAATATGACTTTGGTCCCTTGCAAAAAGCCAATACCACGGTAGTGTTGGCCGATCTCACAATGAAACTCCCGCGTGGCATAGTAACTGATGTCATTGTCAAGGTGGATGACTTCTACTATCCGGTCGATTTCTTAGTTCTTGATTATGCTTCACTTGACAAAACTAAACAATCTAATGTCATACTTGGTAGACCATTTTTAGCAACTGCTAATGCACAAATTAACTGTCGAGATGGAACAGTTGACATGACTTTTGGTAATCGTAAATTAAGTGTCAATGTGTATGACAAAGTAACTAACTCCTCTGTTAATAATGAATGCTTTATGGCGGATATTATTGACGGGTGTGAACCTTATAAAAATGAGGGACACATCGAGGAGACGTGTGTTATTTGTGACAGGTTAGGTATTGATCATGCATATGAGTTGGAGGAAGAAGAAAAGAAACTTGAAGTGTCTGCCATACATGAAGGAAGACCACCATGGACCCATCAGGTGGAGTCTCTACCTGAGCACATTGATTCTCAGTTAAAGCCATCACTGGAAATTCCACCAAAAGTAGAATTGAAAGAGCTTCCCAAACACTTAAAATACGTATTTTTGGGAGACAATCACACCCTTCCAGTTATCATTGCATCCAATTTGGAAAGTGATCAAGAAGAAATGTTACTGAATGTGTTAAAGGAGCATAAAGCAGCAATAGGATGGACAATTGCGGATCTCAAAGGTATCAGTCCATCTATTGTCATGCATAAAATCATCACTGATGCAGGTGCAAAACCTGTTAGAGACACTCAGACAAGGCTTAATCCCAACATGCGCGAAGTAGTGAAGAAAGAAGTTCTCAAATGGTTGGATGCCGGGATCGTGTATCCAATTTCTGATAGCACATGGGTAAGCCCTACCCAAACTGTGCCTAAAAAATCAGGCATTCAGATTGTTAGAGGCGAGGATGGTGAACACATTGCCACTCGACCCGTCACTGGGTGGCGAGTCTGCATTGATTATAGAAAGTTAAACGCAACTACATCCAAAGATCATTTTCCACTTCCGTTCATTGACCAAATCATTGAGAAGTTATCAGGTCAGAAATTTTATTGTTTTTTGGATGGGTATTCAGGATATAATCAGATTGCAATTCACCCTGATGATCAACAAAAGACTACCTTTACTTGCCCATATGGTACCTTCGCATTTAGGTGAATGCCATTTGGACTTTGTAATGCCCCAGCCACCTTTCAAAGGTGCATGATGAGTATCTTTTCGGATATGATTGGGGAGTCTTTGGAAATCTTTATGGATGACTTTTCAATTTTTGGTTCATCTTTTGAAAGTTGTTTAATTCAATTAACAAAGGTTTTAAAAAGATGTGTTGAAACAAATTTAGTGTTGAGTTGGGAAAAGAGTCATTTTATGGTTCAAGAAGGGATTGTCTTAGGTCATGTAGTGTCAAAACGTGGCATTGAGGTTGATCATGCTAAAATTAAGATAATATCGACCCTACCCCCTCCCACGAATGTAAAAGGCATTAGGTCATTCTTAGGACACGCGGGTTTCTACAGACGATTCATAAAATGATTCAGTATAATTACAAAACCATTATGCAATTTACTTTTGAAAGATGTGCCTTTTGTATTTGATGACGCATGTCTTAAAGCTTTTACTATGTTAAAACAGAAATTGGTTGAAGCCCCAATATTGCAAGCACCGAATTGGTCAATACCTTTTGAAATAATGTGTGATGCTAGTGACTTTGCAATTGGGGCCGTGTTGGGGCAACGGGTAGACAAGAAACCCATGGCAATTTATTATGCTAGTAAAACTCTAGATGGTGCTCAATTGAATTATACTACCACTGAAAAAGAGTTGCTTGCAGTTGTATATGCTCTTGATAAGTTTAGGTCTTATATTTGGGGGAGCAAGGTCATTATCTATTCGGATCACAGTGCCGTACGCTATTTGATGGAGAAGAAGGATGCTAAACCAAGATTGATCAGATGGATTTTATTGTTGCAAGAGTTTAACTTAGAAATTCGAGACAAGAAGGGTATTGAGAATGTGGTGGCTGATCATCTATCAAGGATTATCAACAATGACATAGATAACACCTTGGAAATTAATGAGACATTCCCGGATGAGTATTTATTTACAGTTTCTGAGTTACCTTGGTTTGCTGATATTGTTAATTATTATGCTGCAGGTGTTATTCCAGAACATCGGCAAAAATGGAAGCGACAAAAATTCTTGGCACAAGTCAAACAATATATCTGGGATGACCCAGATCTTTTTAAAGTTGGACCTGATCAAGTTATCAGGCGGTGTATTCCAGATTCTGAAATTAAAGACGTCTTGGGACATGTACACGCTTCTGCATGCGGGGGTCATTTTAGTGGCCAGAAAACAGGATATAAAGTTTTATGTGCTGGATTATTTTGGCCAACTATATTTCGGGATGCATATGCATCCACTAAGAATTGTGTAAATTGCCAAAAGATTGGTAGCATTTCAAAAAGGAATGAGATGCCCATGCAGCCAATTCTAGTTGTTGACATCTTTGATGTCTGGGGAATTGACTTCATGGGCCCATTCCCAAATTCGTTTGGTAATTCATATATTCTTGTGGCAGTCGATTATGTATCTAAATGGATAGAAGCGATTGCCACCAAAACAAATGACCATAGTGTTGTTTGTAAGTTTGTTCAAAGCAACATATTTTCTCGGTTTGGTGTTCCCCGTGTGATCATAAGTGATGGGGGTCTCATTTTAAAAACTTTAATTTTCGAAAACTCCTTAAACAATATGGGGTAGATCATCGGGTTGCAACACCGTACCATCCACAAACTAGTGGGCAAGTGGAAGTATCAAATAGGCAAATTAAAGAGATTTTACAAAAAACAGTACGTACCGACCGTAAGGATTGGTCCACAAAACTTAATAATGCATTATGGGCGTATCATACTGCATACAAAACACCTATTGGTACTACACCTTATCGATTGGTATATGGCAAGGGATGCCATTTACCAGTTGAATTGGTTCATCGTGCTCTATGGGCAGTTAAAGAGGTTAATGTGGATTATGATGTTGCAGGTAAACAACGAAAATTAAGTCTTGTTGAATTGGAGGAGTTACGAAATGAAGCATATGCGACCGCTAGCTCATATAAGGCACGGATGAAGAGAGTTCACGATGCTAAATTGCAAAGAAAGGCATTTGAGGTAGGTCAAAAAGTTTGGCTATTTAACTCACGTTTGAAATTTTTTCCAGGTAAGTTTAAAAGTAAGTGGACGGGACCGTATGTGATCAAGCGTATTGGGCACTATGGCGATATTGAGATTGAGGATCTGGATGATCACTTACGACAAGTTGTGAATGGTCATCGGTTAAAACCATACTTAGAAGACACAGATTTAAACCCGAAGTTAGAGAAAGCGGTGAACTTAGTAATAAGTTCACCGACTTGCGATCTACAGGTCTAAATATCTCTCGAAAGTCCAGCTAACGACTTGAAAAAGTTAGCGCTTACGGGAGGCAACCCGCGGTTTTGTTCGTGTTTACTTTTCATTTTAAGTTCTTTATTTCATTTATGTTTTGGTTTACCATGTTTTTCAGCCAAACTCGTGTTGCTTGACGCTTGCGATTGGTAAAGGCCCGGGTACGTTGAAACTATGGTTAAAGTTGAGGACAACTTTAAGTTTCGTGAAGGGGTGGGAGGAGCATGTAAATCAAATCATAATCATAATCAAAAAAAAAATAAAAAAATAAAAAAAAAGAGAGGCAGAACATCCTCCACCGTAGCCTACGCTACACACCGTAGCCTACGGTGTACTTGAAATCGGTGGCGGTAGAAACCCTCCCACCGTAGGCTACGGTAGGTACCGTAGGCTACGGTGGCCTTCAAACTGTAATTGCAGAATACCCCTTAGCGTAGGCTACGGTGTGTAGCGTAGCCTACGCCAGGGTCAAAACTGGTGGACGGGAATTTGACCTAAATTGTACCCACACACTTATTCACATCAACCCTTTCACCCCCATAACCCATCTCTCTTCTTCTTCAATCACCACAACCCCATAACCAACATTCATCTTCAATTTCATCATCCATCCACCAAATCTAACAAATAAGTAGTGCTTCTCGCTTAGTTTTTTGCAAAGAACGCATTGTGAGTGTTAGTTTTACACGAATCCTTGTCGTTTTTGTGTAATCAAAACGGAGCACAACGAACCCTAATTTCCAAAATTGGGGGTTTTTGATTTTTAAGCAGTTTTCTTGCAATCTAAGTGTTCCACAACGTATCAACAACAAAGGTAAGATCTTTTCACTTTCGTATATGATTACTCGGGTATGTTGCTAGAAAGTTGAATACTTGAATATACATTGCACTTAGATTGGGATGATTGTATGGAATTTATTGATAAATTGGTGCTACATATTGTCTTGATATGCTAGAATATGACATAGATTGTTGATGGTGATACAAGTTAAGGATAGTGAACTTTGAATAACATTGTTGAATATGACAGTTTGACTTTTATAAGTCAAACCTGTAGAATTCTTATTGCTATTAATTGAGTTAATCAAAAGAAATCAATAGCTACTATGCTAGAAATAAGTGTGGGGAGGGGGTTGTTGGTCATGAATGTTGTTTATTAGATGTTAAAAGTTCAATTGATAATGTTAATTTCACATGGTTTGTTGGTTGCATACGTTTGATGTGTGTAGATGGGACGAAAAGGAAAAGAACCGGTTGGACCATCTAGAGCCGAACCCGAAGCACAACGAAGGAGAGTGGAGGGTCAGGAAGATGATGACGGAGGAACCCGTATCGGAGATTATCCAAGGGCAAAGCCAGTGTGGAAGACGGGATCTCTGGAAAAGAAGGATAGGGTGTTTCATAAGCAACTATTCACAGACAAGATGCTTAATCAGAAAGACCCTCATAACGGATTCTTATATGAGAGGGTAGTTAATTTGAATGAATTCCGAGCCTTTGGTATCGTGCAAAAATTTGAGGCTATCGGCTGGGAAGCGGTTTTGAATTGCTATGACGGAGTGACTGACAGAAAGTATATGAACCCCGTAATGGAATGGGTGGGTTCATTGAAGTATGAGGGTGGTCGATCACCACCAAAGACCATGAGGCTGGTCGGTGATGTTGGAGGCAGAGAAGTCATAATGTCTCATGACACACTAAAAGAGATTGCCAACTTCGATTCTATACCGGATAGGTGTGGAGGAAGCAAATACTTATACCCATCCTCGATGGAATTATTCGACAAGTGTCATTTACATCCTCAATGGAATCAAATGCTTTCTGAGTTGTTTTTACCCGACAATGATGGGAGGATGAGGCGAGACCAGATGAAAATGCAAGCAAGGTTGCTACTTTTGATTGTGCAACAAAACATCCTACCTCGTAGAAGTGATCGAGGGTATTTGAGGCATCCAGATGTGCAGATAGTGCATTCCCTCATGACAGGGTCACCAAGGATATCCTTCAAACATCTAGTGATGATGAACATCTGGTATTCACGCAACAAAGTGGATAAACAAATAATCCCACATTGCCGACTAATCACCGCGTTGCTTAAACGTCAAGGAGTCATCACACCAGAAACAGATTTCCATGAGGAGGACATCCCCATTTTTAATCTATCCGGGTTGAGCACGTTTGGTTGGTCATATGTAAAAACAGCCCGTTATCACAAATTGAAAAACGCTGGAAAAAAGTGGAGAGCATTAAAGTTGGATGCTGAACCGTTAGACGAGGGGGAAACGGATGAACCAGATAGTGGGGAAGAGGAAGTTAGTGATGAGGAGATGGAAGACGGTGGAGCAAGAGCACCTTACTTTGGTGGTATGCCTAACTACTATGATACTTATGGGGGTTACCAAGGTATGGAAGAATTTGTTGTTCAACAAAGGCCGATAGACTTTGATTCGTGGACAAGTTACCAACAGGCCTCCTACGATCAAAACACTCGCGGGTTTGAGCAGCTACATTGGGACAACATGTTAAACCACAACCGTCAGGAACACTGGACCGCACCCACGCATGGAATCAAGAACGTGAAGTGAACTTAAGGTGGCAAGATGATAAAGGAGGCGGATGCACAACGCTTGGCAAGCAGGTGAACCAGTGATTGAACATCCAGAGATTGTAGACTACACCACTCTTGCCCCATATGATGGAACAGTGCACTACCCAGTCCCACCAGTGCATCACTCACCATGGCTCGACCCTATTCAAGATGAACAGCAACAACAACAAAGTCAAGGAAGCTCATCGGATGCCTTCAACTTTGGAACATTCTCAGACACAATGAGGAACATTTTTGGCGATCCACAGAATCCTTACTATTGAGTACTCGCTGATCCATGATCAGGTCCACGTACTCCTCTTATCTGTTAATGTTTTCTGAATATTAAACTAGCGTTAATTGTTATGGTAATTGGGTGGTCGGGAGGTGTGAGACAATTTATGTTAATGGGTAAAAGGTATGTTGGTTATGGTTATATTTTTGTCCGGGTTGGTTTGGGTTGGAAAAGTCGTTTGGGTTGATTTCTTGGATAAACTGATGTGCAAAGCAAAGAAAACATCACACACTTAACCTCAACACCATACATTAGGGACAATGTAACCCTAGTGTGGGGATGAGGTGAGGCAAGACAAGAGTTGAAAGAGTTGAAAATTTTTGAAATTTTTTTTTATTGTTTTTAAGCAATCCAATCGAACATGAAAACAACAAGCATACCAATTGATTCTTATCATGTTTGATGTAAGGGTCCTTAGTCATGGCTTAATTCTACGGTAAAAATAAAAAAAATAAAAAAAATAAAAATAAAATAATTATGTTAGCAAGGTTTTACAAAAAAATAAATAAATTAAGAACTGTCTAGTTAAGGTTAACAGGCTATTGGTGTAATAAAAGCATGCACACGTCGGCAACCCTAATTCCCACTTGGTGAGATTTTGAAGCTTACTAGATTGTTAGTTCACATAAAAAGTGTTTCAATTGTTGAGTGTAGGCCATATGATTCTTTGTTTTAGAACTTGTGTGATTTGATACATACCAAGACGGTGAATTTGATAAATGCACATAGATGATAGAGGCAATCTAGGATTCCCTTCTCTTTTAACACCATTTCTTGTGATGCATCACTTTACCTAAAATTCTCCTTAGTAGCCACTTTCGAGCCTTAAACCGTTTATTTTGACAAACCCATATCAATAAAACCCAAATCAAATTTTACCCAATGTGACCAAGTTACCACTGTTGATAACATTCAGACTAGCTTCAGTATTTGATTTATGATAAAAGTAAAAAAAAAAAAAAAAAAAAAAAAAAAAGAAAGATGCAAATTGTTGGTTATGGGTTAAATATGCATCCATGCGTTTGCTTTGTTTGAATAATAGTTATGTCAATAAGGATGTCAACAGTTGGTATTGCCTTAATTTATATTTTAGCTACACTCACAGCCAATCATTCCTACCTTAACCTAAGCCCAAAACCCGTAAGTCCTTTTGATGTGTGCATTGTCAATTTATTATCGTGGAAGTTTGATTGTCACCCAAGCATATGATAACAAAGTTTTATATGTGGACCTTTTGAGTGATATATTGGTGCAATTTTCACCGATCCAGAAATAAACTGAGATGAGTGACAAATGGTGAGGGGTGTGTTGCATGACAATAAAAGCTGGAAGCTTGTTAGGTTTAATTAGTCAGGTTCTATTTTGAATTAAATGTAACATCCTTTACTTCCTAGCCAAATATGATTATTGCAATAATGGAATGGGCATGACTTTGGACTATCGCTAAGGCGTGCAAGGGATTTTGGTTTATAATGTTTATAATGTTGTTAAATGTTTTGAATTAGATTTGCTTGAGGGCAAGCAAAGCTTAAGTGTGGGGATGTGATGTGTGTGCGTTGGAATGAGATTTTAAGTGTTTAAACGTCAAATATTACGTATGATTATTCGTTTATATGCATGTGATTGAGTTGAATAGGTTGACTATGAGTTGGAAGTGATTTTGTAGGAAAAACAAGGAATTTGGAAGCTTACATGATAAAACAAGTCATTGGAGGGGTCAAGAAACGAAGTTTCAAAGTGCAGCAGAAAGGCCTCCACCGTAGCCTACTGTAGCCACCGTAGGCTACGCCAGCTCAAGAAAAAAAATCAGCAGAAAGGGTCCCAGCGTAGGCTACGCTGGCTGGCGTAGGCTACGCCAGGACAAATTTTGAAAACCTATAAAATCGCGTTTTTGTTATGTTTCAGCCACCACTTGATTCTCATTCGACCTAAGACGAAAAAAGACGTATCTTTTGGAAGTTCTGGGATCGATTTTTCACCATTCCAACCCACAAAAACAAGATTCAATCATCCGGAATGCAAATCAACAACGGTTTTGAAGATCATTCAAGAACAATGAGCGGCTAATCCTCTCGTGATCGACTTCGGGTATTAGGTTTTGCGTGATTAGGCTTTTGTTTTTGTTTAACTTTGTTGGGATTAAACTTTAGAACCTGTTAAGTTCTTTTATGAGTTAATTTGTGTTTTGATTATTTAAACAACGACGTTGGTAAACTTTTATTTGAATATCATTTAATCTTCCGGAAATTATATGATTACAAGTTTTGGTTTCTAATTGAATTGGCATTGTGTATCAAGACCCATTAAGTCCTGATTATCGATATCACTTAATCATCGCACGTATTGAGTCCCTATTAAGGATTTCCCAGGAAGTTAAACTAAACAATTGCTGAAAACCAAACCTAGAACCGAAGTGGATTACTTTCTCTTATAATCGTTTTCTTAATCAAGTTTGATTCTTTCCAAGTTGTTTTCTTAGTTTATTTATTAATTATTCCAAAAATCCAATTTTCACAGCCAAGAGGCAATAGTTAAGTAATTTGTTAATTTAATTAATCATTATTTTCTAAATCAAAATACAACACACCGACCACTAATTCCACGAGGATCGACAACCCTACTTACCCTAACTAGTTTATGGTGAATAGGAACACACATTTTAACATCTTATTTGATTGATACTTCGACATCGATCATTCAGCCCGAAGGTTTTGTCGATCCACAATATCCTAATAAAGTATGCAAGTTAAAGAAATCAATCTATGAATCGAAACAAGCATCAAGAAGTTGGAATCAACATTTTGATGAAGAGATCAAAAGGTTTGGATTCATCAAGAACGCTGATGAAGCTTGTGTGTATAAGAAAGCTAGTGGGAGCATCATCACATTCTTAGTATTGTATATTGATGATATATTACTGTTTGGAAATGACATTCCAACCATGGAAGGTGTTAAAACCTGGCTTGGAAGTTGTTTTTCCATCAAAGATCTTGGTGAAGCCGCCTATATTTTGGGAATAAAGATCTATAGGGATAGATCAAGGCATTTGATAGGTTTAAACCAAAGTGCATACATTGATAAAATCTTGAAAAGGTTCAAGATAGAGAACTTTAAGAAAGGTTTGGTACTTATTCAAAGAGGGACAATATTGAGTGCATCTCAATGTCCAAGCTCAAAGGATGAGCAAGAAAGGATGAAGGAAATCCCATATGCATCTGCTATAGGATCTATCATGTATGCGATGATATGCACTAGACCGGACGTGTCATGCGCCTTAAGCATGACAAGCAGATATCAGTAGAATCCGGGAAATAGTCATTGGATGGCTGTTAAGAGTATATTGAAATACCTTAGAAGGACTAAGGATATGTTTGTAATATACGGATCTGGTGAAGAGGAACTCGTTGTAAAGGGTTACATGGATGCGAGTTTCCAAACTGATCGAGATGATTCTCGATCACAATCGGGGTATGTCTTCATTATGAATGGAGGGGCAGTGTCCTGGAAGAGTTCAAAGCAGGATGTGGTAGCATTGTCCACTACAAAATCAGAATACATCGCCGCTTCATTGGCAGCACAGGAAGCTGCATGGTTGAAGAAATTCATTGCCTATCTAGGGGTTGTCTCTACCATTCAAGATCCCCTATAGATCTTTTGTGACAATGAGGGTGCGATTGCTCAAATCAAAGAACCCCCGCTCACATCAAAAGACAAGGCACATAGAGCGGAGATTCAACTACATAAGGGATGAAGTTGAAAAAGGAAAGATATGTATTCTCAAAGTTCACACCGATCAAAATGTTACGGATCCACTCACGAAGCTCCTTGAAAGGCCAAAGCATGAGAGTCATACTTGTGCCTTAGGACTTCGATATTTTAGTAATTGGATTTGATCTATTTTGTATTTAAATATCGGAACAATTATTATTTTGACTCGTATATATATATGATTATGATACTATGAGTTATGTTCCATTTTAGCATATTTAAATCCATGAATATGTTTATTATTCTAAATGTCCGTAGTCGGTCATATTTGTGGGAGAAAATATGAAGTAAGACTATTATAAACTTGGATTGGTGGATATTCATGAGGTATGAATATAGAGCAAGAGGTTGCTACCAAGGTTCATAAATATTTATGGGATACAAATATTGGATAGACCCGCTCTTAAATTTTACTGCATGGAATTATGTAATTGATCATAAGTAAATTTGAGTAAAGGCGAATATCGTTGTATCCTCCAACCTGAGATACATATTGGGTTTTGATATTCACCAAATATTATACTTTGATCTAGTTCTTCGCAGTTTTGAAATAATGGACAGTACATGAGGCTAGTTTCAGGTGTGATACAAGGTGATTGTGAGAAACGTATGTAGTCAAGATGGGATTTGTTCCTCTTATTCGTTGAGAGTATGATGTCTAAGGCCTGATTAAGTTAAATCAATAGAGAATGATCATTCTATGTCTCTGGATTTAACATGATATCTGTAACAAAAGGATAAATGATAGATTCACCTAAATCATTTCAAGTAAGGTACTTGAGGAAGATGATGTTATTGAATGGCACTTCGTCATGCGTATTAGGGGTAGTAAACCATTGTTAGGCGGTATTTACTGCTTGCATCAATTCTCTATGTATCTTGTTCAAGTGGGAGGTTGTTAGGGACGGTCTGCCCAAGACACATATTGAATTGATGTGGATAGTATGTTATGATCCAAGTCGGGTCATACCCAATAACATGCTAGACAAACACCTACAATATTTGTTTTATGATATGATCATGTAAATAAATATTGACACTTGAAGTATTTAGAAATTGGGTTTCTATATATTTTCACTAGTATTATAAATAAATTATATGGATTATTTATTCTAAAGAAAGAGTATTTTGTATTGTTATTCAAATGGTTGAACAAACAATACAAGTGTTTTGTTCGCATTTCTTTTGTTCATCCGCATTTTCTATATGCGGATGTGTTACTGAGGAAATCCGGATGAATGTTCCTCATCCGCATTGACTAATGAGGATGTGCATTTGGGGAAATGCTGAAGGAATTACTTCATCTGCATTTACTAATACGGATTAGCATTTAAGGAAATGCTGATGAGACTGATCATCCGCATTTACAAATACGGATGAGCATTTATGGAAATGCTGGAGTTACTTATCCGCATTGACAAATACGGATGTACATTTGGGAAATACGGATGGAGTTCTTTCTTCCGCATTTACAAATGCGGTTAGAGTTTGTTCATCCGCATTTACTAATGCGGATGAATATTAGAGAAATGCGGATGGGATAAAGGGATGGGTCCTACCCACTTTTCTCTCACTCTGAAATTCAGTGTCATAGGACGTGCAATATATGATTGCATTCAACTACTCTCTCTGATAACTTACAATACACAGAAAGATGCAATCGGTGTGCTACTGTAGCTTTTCTCTCGATCGGTCAAGGAAACCAAGAACAAAACCCTATTCAAGAAAAATCCTTGATGATTACCAAAATAAAGGTTACAATGATAGTAATAATATAAAAACTATTGTTGGACTATTTAAAAATGATACTTACCAAAACCTAAGTGCCAATCTCATAATGATTACCAAAACTGACACGGTGAATATATGCAAAAGATATGATCAAAACGAAGAAAATTGACCAAAGTCAAACTTGGTCAATCGTGGTCAAAGTCAACAGTCAACATCAGCGGTCGTCCCGAATGACGTCAGCACCCGGCAGTCACGCATCAGCAATAGAGAATTTATCAGACTTAGAATTATATTTGTGTAATCATTTGTGCTTAAATGTAATTTTATTTATTTTTGTAAAGAGTATAAATTGATTAAGTGTAGTCATTTATACTCTAATCAAACATTAAAACAATCACTAACAATCCATAGCATTCATTAGAGAAATCAAGGTTTAGTGTGTGTGAGAGAAAGTGTGCTTGCAAATTCCCTTGTAATTCTCTTAATATCATACATATGAATGAATGAAATTTTTATGATTATGTGTTCTTGAATTGTTCATCATTCATTCATTATCATACATTTCATCTTGCAATAGATCTTCACTTGAAATCATCAACGGGTTTGTGAGATTCCGCATCACAGATCTGATAAAAGAAAACAATACGATTGCAATATTCGATCCACTAGCAGAATCAGTGGTTTGCACAACTATGGCGAGTCTGGGTAATGTCGAGGCGATGGCAACTATAGAGGATCAATACCAGCAGCACGTGCTCACGCAATCTTGAGCTGAACGTGCCACTCCATAAGATCCTCAGCTCGATCGAGCCGACGACCCTGCTCCCGTAAACTCGCAGCAACCTCCTGCATAAATGTCACCATACATGAAGGCAGCCTCACATCTCTGTAAATGTGTCGAGGAAACTGTGCTGAGGTGGCGGCTGATGTGCTGGTGGCTGGTCATGCGGTGGCTGGTCGTACGGTGGATGATCATGCGGGAGATGCTCCTGCTGCTGCTGCGGATCATCAACGCCGACCTGCTGAACAGGTGTCGGCTGCATGATCTCCCCGGGTCGAATAGAGAATCATATGCCACCCGGAAATTGGCGTATAATACGCATGCCGAATAATGTACGACGATCTAATCTCACCTGCTCGATCGGAGGAGATCGTCAGCAAGATACCGAGGAAGATAACCCAAAGCTCGGGCAATCACTGTGATGTAAGCGCCGCCGTACAACGCTCCTCGCTCCTGGCGATGATAATACGAAGCAAAATACTCCGCCAAACATCTCTCCAGGTTTCACCTGGTTCCCGTAAGCAAACAATACAAGTAAAATAAGTCGGGAATGGTACACCACTCCTGACTCTTGCCACGTCCCATGATGGATGTGGCGATCATGCGATGTAAGTAACGGATGAGAGGATCTCTAATGCCAGTGACCCTGCCCTTAGTCCTCTGAAACAAACCTCCGGCAATCTGAGGCCACCAACCTCTCAATCGACTCTCCTCAATCTCAGTAATACCCTCGGTGAATAGAGGGATAACAGTCTCTGGCTCAAAGTAAAGTCCTGAGATAACAACAAACTACTCAATGGACATCTGATGTGAATGTCCACCTACGTAAACGAAATCTCGGAATGCTCATCGACCTCCTCCATCTCATTAGGATGAATATAAGTAAAGGTGGATAAAAACTCCACCGTCAGCTCTCGGTAAGAAGGCAAGAACGCGGTCTCGAACAAACGAATCCATGGCGTATCGTCTCCAATAATACCAGCAAGTCTGTCGC
This sequence comes from Flaveria sonorensis, assembly GCA_025506505.1. Lineage (NCBI taxonomy): Eukaryota > Viridiplantae > Streptophyta > Magnoliopsida > Asterales > Asteraceae > Flaveria > Flaveria sonorensis. The sequence goes on from CM046429.1 coordinate 19,318,785, forward strand.
GCTCTCCGAGCTCGGCTATCGCCTCCCAGTCGACGGCATTTTGATGGCCGATCTTCATACGTACGAATTTCGAGCACTTCGCGTGCTCAATGGTCCCGGGCTCAAACTGTAGCCAAGGATGATTTGCAATAATATCAACAACGTCAGCCTCAATCTCTGAATCGGAAGACATATCTGCATAAGAAAACGAATATAAATATAACGGTTTTAAAAAATAAGCGTTGGGTTTTCACAAGTTTATGAGAGTCATTTTATCCTTATAAAATGAAAACACAATGGAAATGGTATGAAAAACTTGTTACAGTTAATATAAAAACCAATTTATTATATCTGTTAAAAGAAAACCCGTAATGGATCGTTATAAGAAAAACCATGCTTACAAACAACCACAGGGTGTTTAGAAATCTGCCTCTCGAATGGGACAGAGGAAGAAGATCTTTGATCGGCAGCTTCCAAAGCAGGAAACCTCAAGCTTGTCTACCCCAAGCTTCCAACAATACACCAGGTTGCTAGGATTTTCTTTACTTGAATCGGGATCTGTCCTTGGTTTTCCACGACCGATCAAGAGAAGAGCTACAGTAACACCGATTTGCACCTTTGTGTGTGTTGTAAGTTATCAGAGAGAGTGGTTGAATTCAATCATATATTGCACGTCCTATGAAACTGAATTTCAGAGTGAGAGAAAAGTGGGCGGGACCCATCCCTTTAACCCATCCGCATTTCTCTAATATTCATCCGCATTAGTAAATGCGGATGAACAAACTCTAACCGCATTTGTAAATGCGGAAGAAGAAACTTCATCCGCATTTCCCAAATGTACATCTGCATTTGTAAATGCAGATAAGTAACTCCATCAGCATTTCCAAAATGCACATCCGCATTTGTAAATGGGATGATCGGTCTCATCAGCATTTCCTTAAATGCTCATCCGCATTTACTATCCGCATTAGTAAATGCGGATGAAGTAATTCCTTCAACATTTCCCCAAATGCACATCCGCATTTGCAAATGCGGATGATGAACATTCATCCGCATTTCCTTAGTAACACATCCGCATTAGTAAATGCGGATGAGTAAAAGAAATGCGGACAAAACATTTGTATTGATTGTTCAACCATTTGAATAACAATACAAAGTACTCTCTCTTTAGAATAAATCATCCATATAATTTATTCATAACACTAGTGCAAATATTTAGAAACTTAATTTCTAAATACTTCAAGTGTCAATATTTATTTGCATGATCATATCATAAAATCAATATTGTGAGTGTTTGTCTTGCTTGTTATTGGGTATGACCCGACTTGGATCATAACGTACTAGCCACATCAATTCAATATGTGTCTTGGGCAGACCGTTCCCAACAATATAATGGTTTTAAAACATAAGCTGCGTATAGGACTCCTAGTCACCCACCCCCAATATACGCGGCGTATAGGGGTCCCACATATAAACTCAGTATAACCCACTAGTCTAGTCACCCATCCCCTATACGCGGCGTATAAACCTATACACAACGTATAGGGGTCCCATGTATAAACTCAGTATAGCTCACTACTCATCCACCCCCCATATACGCGGCGTATAGACCTATACGCAGCGTATAGGGGTCCCACGTATAAACTCAGTATAGCCCACTAGTCTAGTCACCCACCCCCTATACGCGGCGTATAGACCTATACGTAGCGTATAGTGGTCCCACATATAAACTCAGTATAGCCTACTAGTCACCCACCCCCATTACACGTGGCGTATAGTCCTATACGCAACGTATAGGGGTCCCACGTATAAACTCAGTGTAGCCCCTAGTCACCCACCCCCACTATACACGGCATATAGGACTATACACAGCGTATAGGGGTCCCACGTATAAACTCAGTATAGCCCACTAGTCACCCACCCCCTATGCGCGGCGTATAGCACTATACGCAGCGTATAGGTTGTCAATCTCTTCATCTTCTTTCTCTTATGCTATACGCCACTACAGCCCCGCGTATAGGTCTATACATCGCGTATAGGTCATCAAAATCTGAACTGTACGCCGGTCTGTAGTGGCGTATTATTCATAGACGTAGTTTTTAAATCAACGATTAAAACACACAAAATGCTACTTTAACACTTAAACTATTCAACGATTAGCATAATAAAAATGTAGGAACAATAATACATACCAAGATGAAGAAAAATCGACGAACAATACGAGTAGTATCGGCCTATACGAGTGAGTTTTTGGTTTTGAAAAAGTGTGTGGTAAGGACAAAATGCGAAAAGTCCAAAATATACTAGTACGGAGGAGCTATACGTCGCGTATGGGTCCATACGCAGCTTATAGCTTGAAATTTTAAAAATTGTTTTTTGAAAAATAACTTTTAAATTGTTTTAAATTTGAATTATTTGAGTTTTAACATTTGAAAATTTTGGAATTTTAAAATTTGAAAATTTTGGAATTTTAACATTTTAAAATTTTGAATTTTTATTGTTAAACGATATAAAAATCAAACATGTATGAAATAATTATTGTTTAAAAATCAAACTGTTAAATCGCGAGATACGAAGACAATAATAAATTATAAACAAACGTATTAATATTTCGAATATTACAAGTTTTGAATTAAAACAAATTTATATAAGTTAGGGTTTCTCGGTTATTATCTATTATTGCGTTATATTCCAAGATACGAAGCCTATACATAATCTCTCATTCTGCAGCACGTACGTTTCGGTTAAGAAGCCAAAGATTACTTAATGTAGGCATCGGATAATCTCCTTCTAACTTAACATGGACGAAATGATTATTGTTGACATGAACAATCGACACGACATGATAAGGCATCATAGATCTCGCATTAACCTATAACGAAAAAAATGTTTGACAACCATTTTTGCTTAATAAATGAAGAATAACACCAAACTTTTGAGCAACCACTATTTCCGTATACGGCATTATCATCCAATGTTCTTCCGGTGCAGGTTCCAAACGTTGGCAATTTATGGTGTGACGTAAGTCATTATACTGTCCGGGGTACAAAGTATCGAAAACTTCTCTGTATTCCAATTTGTGTTTGTCCAATTCTTTTAAAAGTTGTTGGCGCACATAAATCCACTTATTTTCGTTAAACCCTAAGCCTAAAGCTATAGCTCGAAAACCACAATTTTTATCGGGTCGGACATCTTGTATACGTGTAAGGAAAACTTATTTCCTCGCTTCGCTTCAACTAGTCGTTCGTAAAGAATGTTATAGTTATACTCGTAAATCTCCGACGTGGGAGACTCACACAAACGTGCCCATGCGTATTTAAACTTTCCCCAGTCATCTTTCGTAAAACTTGCTTTACAGTGTTTCGCGATATTTTCATCAATATGCCACCTGCATAAATATTTCGAAGCATTCGGAAATACTTTAACACATGCGTTCATTAAAGCAAGATCTCTGTCTGTTATTACGACACGTGGCTCCATACACCTGTGTAACGTCTCTTTCAATCTGTTAAGCACCCATTCAAAATTATCTTCCTGTTCTTTACTAATAAACGCATGAGCAACACAAAATGTCTTGTGTGTTGAGGTCACACCAACAATCTGAACAAATGGAAGTTTGTATATGTTTGTTTTATATGTAGCGTCTATCATCAGCACGTGCGGGAATGCACGCCAAGTGTTATACAATTTTGGATGACAAAAAAATATCTCTTCTACGGCATTTGTAGCGGGATCTTCTCGGGTGTAATAAACGTACCCTTTAGAAGATAAAAGGTTTTCTAAAACTTGCATTGGTGTTTCACCGACTTTCTTTTTATTTCTTATCTTCTGTTGAGCGTTGTATATGTCTCTGGTTATGGATGCGTTATCAGGGTTTTGCTTTTTTAAAGCAAATAGTATGTTACGAGGCTCCATGTTCTGATCAGTAAGCTACTCCACCAAATCGTATTCGTTTTGAGAAAACCTTCTTACAAATGGATGCCCCTCCATATGTTGAGCGGGATCATGGTTATGTTCGTCATTTCTCACCTCTATTTTCCACGAACGACGTTTGTTTTCGTATATCCCTACTAATTTAAAAGGACATCTGATTTTTTTTTTCTACCAGATCGTCTAACTGTTGCTTGACTTTTGTGTTTGCCACCACGATCATAGATAAGCCATACCTTTACGACCTGACCTCCTTTTTTCTTTGATCTTCGTGTAATAATAACGTAATCATTATCACGTCCCCTATTAACAGGCCAACAGACTAGCTCATCGAGCGATAAAAATTCTTGTGACTTTTCAAACGATACTTTCGTGTTCTGATTTTCATCACTCGAGAGAAAGTTTATATTACTTTGTTGCGGGTCGTAACTTGATTCTCGGCAAAAGTCGAATTCATCATCGGGATCATACAGCTGGTTTAAATCTGGCAATCGTGTCTCGTAAGAAGATTGAATGTACGAATCATTTTGATTACTATCCGCCATGTACGAAACGCTTGAATATTCATTTGAATATTCACCAAAAAAATAGTTACCATCTCAAAACGACATAGCGAACGAATGAAAACGTATGATATTTTGAAAGAAACATATGTTTGAGATTTTCACAATTTAGAGATCGAATGAAAACGTTTGAGATCGAATGCGTTTTTATATATTTGAAAATGAATCTTGTGTCCCGTCAAATTTGAATCTTGTGTCCCATGATTGAAATTACCTATACATGGCGTATAGAGCCATACGCCACGTATAGGTTGTTCGTCTGACACCTATACGTGGCGTATGGCCCCATATGCCACGTATAGGTTTGCCACGTATTCCACGTATGACACTATACGCTGCGTATATTCGTAGCATGTACAAACTGCTTTTATAGTACGTCTGACACCTATACGTGGCGTATGGACCCATACGCCACGTATAGGTTCTTCCCTGACACCTATACGCGACGTATGGATCCATACGTTGCGTATAGGTGCCAGGCGTACTATAAAGCAATCTTTTACTAAACGTATTGCACTATATGACATGTGTGATTTTTTTGAAAGAATATAGGGTTATATGGTTCAACTATTTCTTCAAAATAATTTTTCAGGTAAACTATAACTCTTTTTTCATTTATATACATACTTACGTACACATAAATGTCTTGATTACTTAATAATCATTCAACTAACTCGGGTTCTACGATACTAGTCGGTTATGATAAAAGAATCTTAAAAATTATTCAAGTTAACCGTAGCCGACTAGCATCGATGGAACCCGAGTCAGTTGAAACGATTCTTAAGTATCCAATTCAAATATATGTATATATGTATGTAAATACTTAGTGAAATAAGAATAAAATGTTTACCGAGTAAATTATGTACCAGAAGAAAATGTTGAACCACATAACACTAATTTCTTGTGATAATATGTTTTTGAGAAGATTAAACGTTATGATTACTATCAATCACTGAAAGTATCAAACGTTACCTCCGGAGAAAACGAATAAGTTTCGAATTTTAATACGAGCGCATTACCTGGATATCCACTGCGTTTATATAGTAACGAAAAGGAATCTTACGTCACGTCAAATAATTCGAAATCAAACGTTCGGTGTAGATAAAGCAGGCTATACGCATCGTATGGCACCATACGTCGCGTATAGCCCTGTGGCGTATGGGTGAAGGGTGCACGTCCACCGACACCTATACGCGGCGTATGGGCCCATACGCCGCGTATAGGTGTTGGTGGACCTGCACCCTTCACCCATACGCCACAGGGCTATACGCGGCGTTTGGTGCCATACGACGTGTATAGCCATGCTGAATGATTGATTAGACTTAGTCCAGTGTTGTCGTCTGAAAAAGGCTATACGCGACGTATGGAGCTATACGAGGCGTATAAACACTACGACAACAACTGATGCGACATGGAATGTCAGGCATTTATTGTGGATACCTATACGTTGCGTATGGACCCATACGCGACGTATAGGTGGGTGTTGATTTATCTGATGGGATCTCCTTGTATTAAGACCCTTAAATTTTGTTTAATCGAGTCTGGCTTAGTCTTTGGTCTATCACATTTATCTAACAATTGGGTTCAGGTAGACAAATCAGGTTTACATGTTGACCTATTTGGGCTTTTATGTTTTACTTTTTTTATTTTGTTCTTATGTCACAACTTAAATTGATGATTATTTTATTTTTAAATTTAAATTTTAAAAGAGAAATTAACATCATGTTTTATTTTATAAATTCAATTATTTCATATCCATTAAAAATTTATTGAAAACTTCATATTTTAAAGTTTTAGTACGTAAGAAAGCTGAAAAATAAACAATGCGTCAAATGATATTTTTGACATCCTTAAAAAGTGAATTGTGTCCATCAACAAACATGACACGTTTGACACACTCAAATTAATAAACGATTCTTTCTTCTTATGATTAGAGTTTCATATTAACACCTATTATAAATGTCAAAATAACATCACAATCTAATTAAAATTTAAAAATGACAGTTATAAAAAAACTCGGTCCACATAATAAACATTATGTCCGTGGTGGGGGAGGAAGGGACCAAAACCATCAAGCAACCCACTATCATATGGTGGTGTCTGGATTCATACATCACTGATTGGATATTCTACACTATTGAGACACTATAAACAATTGTTTACATTGAGTAAACTGCAATTTATAGCAGTTTTCTCATGTGTATGCTACAATTTACTTAATCTAAATGGTTATTTAAAGTGCAAATGATGTATGTAACTCAGATTCTAGTTGTAGGACTTTTTTTAGAAAATTGTTTAGGTGACTCCAATGGTCATGAAAATTGCCGATTGTCATGAAACCCATGTGTTGCCTGCCCTGCTTGCTAGGTTAAAGATGGTAAATTATTTCTTTAACATTTATATATTTTATAATTTTAATAATTTAATTTATTAATTTGCAAGAAAGTATGTTATATTTTTGGGACTCATGAAAATAAATATAACGACATTGACAATCCCAGTTGTTAGCGTCTTTCCTCCTTTTGTCACTTGTGGTGACGGTGGATGGTGGTGGTGGTGATGGTTAAAAGGACTCGTTATGAATAGTTTCATTGATAAAATTTTCATTTTGAGTTTTGAGCATCTAATAGTCCACAAATATCAAGAATGAAATCATCAAATCGAAATAGTAAACTAACATAACATTTTAAAAAGCCACCGATATTACGATAGCTCAGCTCACTTAACATCGACTTAATAAGAGTTTTGAAATGTTGTAGGGTTTGCATGTTCATCATGGTTTTATTCGTCTATGACTTTAGGCTCGAATACTACAGGCTTTTCATATAGTATCATCATCAACAACCTCACACTTGAAGTCCTTAATCATTTTAGTTTTTTGTATGATGTTGAGGCTACCACTACAACTCACTGGAAACAACAATGCATTGTTGGTCGATACGGCCATGCATTTATAGTAATGGTGGTTCTCTGTGTGGTCGGGTCACTTTGGAAGTATGGTTTTGCTATTAGAAATTCAAAGTGTTGTATTCCAAGATATAGAAAACCATATATCAATAAAACCAGTAGCAAGCTCTTGCAAGCAATACATATAATGACAGAGATTGAACACTTTTTGGGGAGTGGGGGTAAGAAAGTAAATTTTTTTAGATCGAATCAAAGATGCAAATGATGGAAGCAAATCAATATATCCAGTCAAACCCCATGTGTAATATAATTTGTTTTCAGTGAACAATATTGAACAAGATTGGTTAGTATGTAACAGATAAAATCGATTTGGGTTCATTGTAAAAAGATCAAATAACTAAATTTTGCCTAAGAATGTTTAAAAAAGATTTTTAATCACTTTAAAACCGGCTCAAACGAACTCCATTAAACTCATTCTAGCGGCGTTAGAATCTGCTAGTACTCTTATAAGTTTGGATTTATTATTTGCATTAAACTATTCCCCCTAACTATAAATCAAATTTTGATCATCTAATGAATGCAGTACAAATTTTTAGACAATGCAAATTAATATATATATATATATATATATATATATATATATATATATATATATATATATATATATATATATATATATATATATATATCTTTATATATATATATACGTGTATACGTGTATACATGTATATACGTGTATACATGTATATACGTGTATACACGTATATACACTTATACATGTATATAAGTCTATACGTATACACACGTATACACGTATATACGTATAGATACGTATATACACGTGTATACACGTGTATACACGTGTATACACGTGTATACGTGTGTATACGTGTATACGTGTATACGTGTATACACGTGTATACGTGTATACACGTGTATACGTGTATATACACGTGTACACACGTACACACGTGTGTACACGTGTGTACACGTGTACACGTGTATACGTATATATATACGTATATACGTATATATACGTATGTATTTATATGTATGTATCTATATATGTATGTATGTATGTATGTATGTATGTATGTATATATATGTATATATGTATGTATGTATATATGTATATATATATATATATATATGTATGTATGTATATATATGTATATATATGTATATAGGAGTAGGACCATGTACAAAACTATTATTTTATAAAACCATGAGAACTTATATTATTTCGCCACGTAGACTGTTTGCTTAGTAGGAAGGAGGGTAATTTTGCCATGCCAATTTAAGTTTGTTTTAGTAATTTCTTATTTCATGCAATTCAAATAACTACTAAATTAATTTTCTAATTCAAATATAGTTAATCATCACAAATTACAGTTTTATATCCATTCATTAATTCAACTTCATGTGCATTCATATTCAAACCGCTATTGCGATCACATCCTTTTGGTCGACCGTGCTATTTTACGTTTATGTGCTATTTAAGTTTAATGTGCTATTTTAGCTGTATATGTTGATTTTAGGTAAATTTTGATTTTTTTATTGTTAGGACACTGTTTTTATTAAAAAAAAGTATGTTGACGTACTATTTTTCTTTTGTTAAGTGTTTATTTGATGTTATTAAGTGTCATTTTGTTATTATGAAGTGTTATTTATATTAAGTGCTACTTATACGAAAATAGCACAATATATATTTATTAAGTGCTATTTTGGAAAAAGTTTTTACTATTGCATTGGCATTTGCAGTGCTATTTTTAAAACTATTCCTTTAAGTGTTTGTTTTTGCTTGTTGTTCGATAGTTTTTATAAAACTCAATTATAGCACAATTGTAAACTTTACTAAAGTAGTACCATATGTGTTTATTAAACGTTACTTTTGAAACTTTTTAAAAAATATTATTATTATTTTAAAAAACATAGCAATATTATAGGCATATTAAAGGGAAAAAAATGTTTGAATTTATGGTATATTTTTTAAAAAAAAATTAAAAGTATATAAAAGTTATTTTAGTTTTAGAAACATAATGGAATTAGTATTTATTGAAAAAAGTCAAAAGTGAGATTCTTTCTTTGTTTTGTGAAAACTAACGAGGTATAGGATTTCTTTATAAATAAATAGATTAATTACTAAATTACCCTTATATCTCATTGAATCTTAATGTATTTGTTAAATGATGGCGTGTAATCGATCATTGCCACATGATCAATAAATCAACGATCAAGATTTGTTCTCATTGTTTTTAGGTAGCATTAGGTTTGTACCGGAACCATCCTATATATATATAGGTATATATATATAGGTATATATATAGGTATATATATATAGGTATATATATATAGGTATATATATAGGTATATATATATATATTTATATATACCTATATATATATATATATATACCTATATATATATACCTATATATATATATATATACATATATATACCTATATACTATATATATATACCTATATATATATATATATATATATATACCTATATACATATATATATATATATATATATATATATATATATACATATATATATATATATATACATATATATATATAATATATCTTATATATATATGTATATATATATATATATATATGTATATATATACATATATATATACAGATATAGGTATATATATACATATATATATATACCTATATACATATATCTGTATATATATATGTATTTATATATGTATATATATATATATGTATATATATATGTATATATATATATGTATTTATATGTATATATATATCTGTATATAGGTATATATATATGTATATATATACATATATAGGTATATATATACATATATATAGGTATATATATATATTATATATATATATATATATATATTACAACATTTAATATATGTTAAAATTTGGTGACGTTATTGTAAAAAGGAAGGAAAAACTAAAAAGGGTGAGAATGATTATTATCCATTAGATCTTAGAAACAATGGCTAAGAAAATCAGTGTCATAATGGTAAATAATTGAAGCTTTAAATAATAGGCTAAGGGTATTTTAGTCTTACTCACATTTTTAAGTTCCACCATTTTTTTAATGCCAAAAACTTTTACATGCAACATTATTTTTAAAAATAATTTATACCATAAAGAAAATTATGTTTAATCTTTAAAACGACTACAATTTGATACATAAAAAATGAAGTTTTTTTCACGTTATTTCAGCTTATTGTGTAATATTCTTCAGCTCATTGTGTAATATCAAGTCATTGTGTAATATTCATCAGATCATTATGGCTAATGTTGATCATTTTGTTATGCATTATGTTTTTTAAAAATGTTGATTTTCAAATAATACAATCCTAAAAATATAAATTTTTACATTTTTCAGTTCATTGTGTAATCCTGATCAGGTCATTATGTAATCTTAATCAAGCAGATCATTACATCTATTGCTAATTAACGAGCCTAATGCTAGTCATTATGTTACCCATTGTGAATAATGTAAACCATTGTGTTTTTTAAAATGGTGATTTTCAAATAATACAATGCTAAAAATGTAATTCATTTACATTTTTTCAGTTGATTGTGTAATCCTAATCAGGTAATTGTATAATCTTCGTCAAGCAACTCATTACATCTAATGCTAATTATTGAGTCTAGTGTTGGTAATTGTGTTACCAATTGTGCCTAATGTTTACTATTGTGTTATGCATTGTGTTTTTTAAAAATGATGATTTTTAAATAACACAATGCCAAAAATGTAGTTTTTTTACGTTTTTTAGTTCATTATGTAATCCTGATAATGTCATTGTGTAATCCTCGTCAAACACTTCGTTGTGTCTACTGCTAATTATCGAGTATAGTGCTGGTTATTGTGTTACCTATTGTGTCTAATGTTGACCGTTGTGTTATGTATTGTGTTTTTTTAAATGAAGATTTTTGAATAACATAATAATAAGAAATGTAAACTTTTTATTTTTCAAGTTCATTATGTATTCCTTATCAGATAATTGTGTAATCCTCATTAATTCGAAAGATTACACAATGACCTGACGAAATTACACAATGAGTTAAAAAAATTTATTTTTTATATCAACACTATACGTATTTTAAAGATTAAATATTGCTCCTTTTATGGTGTAAATTTTTTTTAAAAAAAATAATAGTGTATGTAAAAGTTATGAATGTTTAAAATTTGGTGAAACTTGAGAATAGAACACATTACTAATTTTACCCTAACCTAATAATAATAGATTTTGTAGTTGAACATTTCCTTTGAAATTTTAGGCATTTTTGAGAACAAAAAAGAAGACAAAATTAGTTTTTAAAATAACATCTTTCTATTCATTTACATATTTTATATATGAAGTTCAAAAATCTCTCTTATCAACCTTGTTTCCGTCTCCATATTCAAAATCGTATTAGGCTTCTAAGATGGGTCTAATTGGTAATTTTGATGACCCAATAAATCATCGTAAAGTAAATAATGTGGTCTAAAGTAAATAAAATGGGTCTAATTGATAATTTAGTAAACCCGTCTATTATACGGGTTGAATAAATAAAATATTAAATATAATAAAATTTCATTTAATTGACAAACGATATTTTAAAATACGATATGATTTAAATTACGTAATAGTAAAAACTATAAGCAATAAAACAACGATGTAAACTTTTTAAATTTTTTTCAAAAAAAATTGGAACATTTTGTTTAAAGAATTGTCATTTTTATAAATATCCTTATTATAACTCTCATTTTTATTTTTTTTTTGGTTTATAAAAAGTTTACTTTTTAAACACTAAATTTAAAATATTTCATATTTTTAATAAGTTTGATGTTTTAGAAAAAAAATTATTTTATAAAAGTTTATTTCTTTAGGTGTAACATTGATAAAAACATATCTTTCTTAATTTATTAGAAATCCATTTTTAATTTAAAAAAGACTTAAATAATATTATTTGTAATTAAGGTAATTATTTAATAAGAGAGAGAAGCGGAAAAAATTTTGTGAGAACGAATATGGTGTTGACACGTGTCCTCCATATTTACCATTTTATTAGAGTAGAAGGATTTACGGATCTAAAGGAGGAGGATAGATGTGTTCGGCTCTGTGGATACCACTATTCGGGTTCCCTATCTGAGTTGCTAACACCGCCGCCAGCCTTGCTGGTAGTTATTTTCAGGTAGTGTTTCCGGTTTCTGGTCACCGAATGTTAAGGTTGAGTTTTTGATCGTTGGGGAGTTTTAGGGGAAAAAGATTTGTTTTAATCCTCTGTATGAATACCAAACTCTTCATGATTTAATTCACCCACAATATAAACAATATTCTCCATCATTTCTCCTGCATATAAATCTTTCTACTAAATTTTATACCCATCTTTATTATACTACATGCATAATTTATCAAACGATGAGCTCGAGTTGTTCATGCCACTCAGTAGTTCTGATAGTGATACTTTTCCTAAACGATAGTAGCTTACAATTTTTCAAGGATCTAATCGACAAACCCAAAGACAAAGACACGACAACATATGAAAAAAGATATGTGCCATGTGATCGTGAAAAAGGTCATCAAGTTCTTATGGAAGTTTATTTTTTGGAAACCCAAAATACAATGAAGATTTTCTTTTTCAAAGGTTACTTATATCAAAACGTTTGTTTTAAAGATTGTTGGTGGTGTAGAAGCAAAACATGAATGGTTTAATTGTTATTTATTTTGGGTTTAACTGAAAGTTTAGTTATTTATTTTTCGGCAAACTTGTATCTGAATGAAATTTTAGTTATTTATTTTGTGTTTAATTGTTTACTATTATTTTAATTAAAAGAATTATGGACTTAAGAGTAGTGTTAGTTTTTAAGTGGAACACAAGAAATAAGTTTGTAACGCAACTATTTGATTTTTTTATATTTGTTAGTATCCCAAGCCCAAAGTCAAAAAGAAAAAGGGAAAAAAGTTTTGGGAAAAGATAGCAAATCGCTACCAAAAACATATTTGCATACATGGATGTTTGAACCCAGGCCACTAAGTAGGGAGACAAGCACTCACTTTGTTTAACACGGTAAAAATTTATGGTATTTATTCGCATTTATTCTCGGTATTTATTAAAAAATACACTATCTACCAAGGGGCAGCTAGGTGGTTGGGACTGTATCTAAAGTTACTATGTGATATGTAGGTTAAATAGCCGGAAAAATCATTTTAAGACTATGCGTAGCTCATACACCGCGAGAGCGCAATGCTTAGGTAGATGTCATGGTGGTCGCAGTAACACTACTATAGTTGTCGTGGCACGGTGATCTGAGGCCCACCACCGTTGATACTCGCAGATACCCGTTTTCCATATTTGTCCGTTGCCAAGAACTAATTTTAATAAAAATGGTTATAATTTAACTTTATCTATAAGTATAATCTAACTCTATTTTCTTTACCTTTTTTCTCTCACATCAATTCCTCTCATATTTCTCTAAAAAAATTGATATAATGTCTTCATCGTCTTCAAGAGATGACGCTATTAATGTTTTCTTTCAAACGATCGTGAAAACTGCACAAGTATGTACTAGAGGCTATACGATTTATCCGCCAAATCGTGGGATGAGTACTTAAAGATGTCGGAAACAACTTCACAAATATGTATCTACAAGTTTTGTAAATGTATATATTGTGTTGACGCAAAAAAATACCTACATAAACTTACATAGAGTGACATGTAGAAACTATACGAGATGCAACCCAAGGACCCGTTGAAGGCGACAAGACCAACCATCAGGAAAAGGAGGACGACAGGACCGACAACAATGAAGAGTAATTTTTATCTTTTTTTATTTTAATGGATGTTAGTTTTTATTTTTATATTTAATTGTTATTATTTTTAAATTTAAAAAGTAAAGATACTTATAAAAAAGGGATGAAAAAATAATATTGTTTGTTATAACGTGATAAAAATATTAAAGGTGTAAAAAAAAGAATTGTTGTATGTTAATGTGACGTTGATTTAGACCATAATGAAAGTATTATAATATTCTAATGGTCGCATATTAGCACATGGTGCAAATTGAGTTCTAACTTTTTTAAGTTGTTTGAGGTGAAATCGTTATTATATATCTTCTAATTACCAATCTGGTTGTGCATTTAGGTGTTGTACATTATGCTTTTGGGTTTTTTTTGAGCTCATTGTTGTTGTACATCGTTTTTGTGGCGTTGTATATTGCTTTGTTTTACCTAAAACCTACACTCCCTGCTCTCTCCACTGCTCTTCGCAGTGCTCTCGTTTGGCACTGATTCTAGTTGTATTTCTGGGACTCCTTGATGGGTTTTTCTAACGGCGATAGTTTTTGGTGTTGTCTCCGGTTGAACTTCCGTTGAGCTTTTATGGTGTTCGTGGTCGCTGATGGTGATATGACATTGATGCTACTTGACATGGTTTTATGCTCCCACCGTAGTACTAAGGGCTTAATACTAGTTATCTATCACTAATTAGATATGTAAATAATTTTGTAAATAAACTATTTACATATATTAATGTTCTTAAAATACATGTAATAATTACTAAGTTTGACTTAAATATTAGTTTATTGTGTTATGTATTTTACATCATTTGTTACATATATTCATCATTGTGTTTTACGTTGTAGATCGTTTTGTGTTATTTTTATCATTATTTCAATAATTATATAAACTTGTTATGTATCATTATGTTTTATAATTATAAATACACAATTATATAGTTTCACCAATGTATTTTTCAAACTCGTAATGTTGAAGATAACACAATATGTTATTTTTGTCATTGTTTGTTATAGATTATATAAACTTATTGTTATCTATTATTGAATTTTATAATTAAAAGTATACAATAATGGTATTTCACCAGTACATTTTTCAAAACTCATAATGTTCAAGATAACACAACGATGATCGAAAAACCTAATGAGACATTATGTTATTTTTTTATTATTTTTAATGTATTAGATTTATTTTTAACATAACAATGTTATTCCCCAAATATAATTTTTTTAAATTTATCATCTTAGAAAACACAATAGTATTCCGAAAAACACAATAATTAACAAAAATACACAATAAACTGCACCAAAAACATAATCTATAGGGCTGCAAACGAACCGAACAAACACGAACAAGGCATTGTTCTTGTTCGTTCATTAAGAAATAAACTTGTTCACGAACACTTACTGAACGGATTTCCTTGTTCGTGTTGGTTCATTAAGAAAATGAACATGCTTATGAACTGTTCACAAACACTTACCGAACGCAAATGTACACAAACGAAAACAAACAAATGTTCATAAACATGACGTACACAGAGAAATCTATGAACAGAAACAAATACAAATGATCACATATCTATGTTAGAATAAAATCAGCATTTTCATCATAAAATTTATCAAAAATAAATAAACATGTAACATAAATATCCAAAAACACTTGACATAATTGTCATAAAAATAACTAACACAAAAAATTAAGAGCATAACTGAAAACATTAACGAACATAAACGAACACATTATCGAACGTTCACGAACATAAATGAACGAACACGACTTGTGTTCATGTTCATTCGTTTAGCTAAACGAACGAATATAAACGAACTTCCCGCCGAACAGTTCACGAAACTGTCGCTGAACGTTCAGTTCGTTTGCATCCCTAATAATCTATTATAATACTAAAAGTGTAACTTGAGGGAACACTTATCACATCCTAAATTAAGAAAGATTAATATTTAATCTTTCTTAATTTAGGAATGTGATAAGTGCCCCCTCAAGTTACACTTTTAGTATTATATATAGATTATTAGGGATGCAAACGAACTTCCCGCCGAACAGTTCAGGAATGTTCGATGAACGTTCAGTTCGTTTGCATCCCTAATAATCTATATATAATACTAAAAGTGTAACTTGAGGGGACACTTATCACATTCCTAAATTAAGAAAGATTAAATAATTTTAATTCTTTTTAGATTAAAATAATTTTGTAATAAATTAAGAAAGATGTCTTTTATTATTTCTAGAAAATAAATTTTTATTAGATAAGATTTTTTTCTAAAACATCAAACTTTTTTTAAAATATGAAATATTTTAAAATTGGTGTTTTTAAATATAACTTTTGTTATAAACTAAAAATATTATAATTAGGAGTTATAATAAGAAATTTTTAAAAATGATATTTTTTATACGGTTTGTTTTGATGAAAATGTTTAATTGTTTTTTTTTTGGAAAAAAATTTAAAAATAAAAGTTTAATAATTGATATCATTATTTTTTACTTATAGTTATTACTAATACGTAATTTTAATCATATCTTATTTTAAAATATCATTTTATACTTCATATATTTTTATATATTAATATATTATTTTTCAACATACTAAAATGATAAATTGGGGGGAACACTTGGTACATTTATAGCCCACTAAGTTTATTTTTTCTGTCTTTCTCTTCTTTTAAATAGTTATCTAAATTAAAAAATATTAAATAATTTTAATTCTTTTTTGGATTAAAAATATTTTTTAATAAATTAAGAAAGATGTCCTTTTATT